>JASDQU010337112.1:0-12516 GCA_032191745.1 Picea mariana | reverse complement strand
GAGATTTATCAGTTGTTCTTAATTGTAGAAAAGGTCCAGTTCTATAAGATTTTTTTTTAAATAAATTCAGGGTGGCAGGGTGGTGCTAGGTGAGTTTAATATCACTAAGGATTGGTTCCCTCATTATTTGTGACAAGTTGGTTCCTGAGAAGATTGGTGTCCTCATTATCTACAACAAGTTGGTGCTAGATAGGATTGGTGTCCTCATTATCTGTGACAGGTTGGTTCCTAAGAGGATTGGTGTCGTCATTGTTTGCAACAGGTTGGTGCTTGAGAGGATTGGTGTCCTCATTTGCGATAGGTGGGTTCCTGTCAATATGAATAGTTGTAAATTCTAAGTTGGTGCTTGCATGAGAACATAGATAAAGATGTTCTATGGTTTTCTCCCGCATTGGGTTTCCACACAAAAATCCTAGTGTAATGTGTTTCACCTGTTGTGTTTTGTTTTATACATGTATTGTTGATTAAGTAAACACTTCTAAATAACTTTAAATTGTGGAAAGGAAAGAAAATTGAGAAATATTATACAATAACAATTCAACCCCCATCTCAGTATTGTTATAAGTTATAAAAATTGGTATCATAGCATAGCTACCTTGAGTAACATACTAATAGATGGAAGGAATATCACACATAAAATATGTCAAGTCAAGATTCCTTTTCTTCTTCAACTAGACCTCCTCTATTCAATGGAACAAATTTTTCATTTTGGAAAATCAAAATGAAGACCTACTTAATGTCTCTAGGTATGGAAGTCTGGGTATGAAATTCATTTGAAACAAGGTTACAAGAAGGCTAACTATCATTTCTATATTGGTTTACTCTACAAGTTCAACAATATCTATGTCCCTAAACATGAATGATTGCATCTTATCAGAGAGGCTCACACCTCCAAGGTTACATGACATTTTGGTGTTGGGAAGACAATTTCCAACTTACAGAGGTATGTTTACTGGCCCATAATACAAGAATATGTAGCATGGTATATCGGAGGATGTATATTTTATTGCACCAACAAGCCCAATAACAAGAAGCAAGGTCTATACCATCCATTACCTGTACCCACTCAACCTTGGGAAAGTATTTCCATGGATTTTGTGGGAGGTTTACCAACAACTAGGGAGGGACATGACTATCTATTTTTGGTATTTGACAATTTCATAAAAATGTGCATTCTCATGCCTTGTAAAAATACCATTAAGGGATAGGAAGCAACAAGCTTGTTATTTGAATAGGTCTGGGTGCACTTTGGGATACCAAGGAGAATCATCTCATATAGGGACACAATATTTCTCAGTGTCTTTTGGACTACATTGTTGGAGAAGATGGACACTAAGCTTAGTAGGTCTGCATCATTCCATCCACAGAGATATGGGCATATGTAAGTAGTCAACATGACTTTGGTGCATATTTTTAGGGATGTAAATCTTACCTATAAACAACACTCTTATAACAGAGAAATACACACTTCTACTAGTAAGTCACATTTTGAAACTTACTTTGGCTATTTTCCACCTTCACCCTTATATTTGGTATATGGACAACAAGGAGGAGTGAGGGAGGACCTCAAAGGATATGCAATGAAAGAATATTTTTTTTAGAAGATCAAGCAAATCCATTTGTAGGTATAAGATATTCTCAAGAAGTCGCAGGAAACGTAAAAGGCTAGACATGACTAGAACAAAACAAAGAGAACATTTAGAGTGGGATACAAAGTGTGGTTATAGTTGAATAAGGAAAGACTATAGTTTCTCGGTAATAATATCAAGGCTTTGCAACATGTTCCTTTTGAGGTGTTGGAAAATATGGGAGATAATTCCTACATATTCAATATACTTCCATACATGCACAATTTATCAATAGTGAATTTGGAAAATCTCAAACTCTATGATCCCTCCATGTTGGATTAGGATGAGAAGCAGGTCCTACCTTCCATAGAGGATTTATCACCATATGCTCAGGAAAAGTTGGAAAAGGATGTAGTTTTGTAGAATTGGTCCAAAACTATAAGAAAATGGAAGCATGACCTTGGCATGTTGGGTTGAAAGGACAAATTCCAGGAAAAGCAAAGTGGTACTCTATGGAGAAGGTAGAGGAAACATTTCCTCACCTCATTCAGTAAATATTTTGGGGAGAAAAATCCTCCCTAAATGGATAGGTATGATTTGGAGTGGATAATTACATTATTTTCCATCTATCTCGATGCTTTATGTGTGAAAAAATTGGAGGAATCAACTTGTAGAGCCATTTTAGCATCCGGTCCAAATTTGGAAATTTGGGTGAAAACAATTGTCTAAATTATCACAGAGTCATTGTATATTCTCTACACACTGAGACCTTTCCATTGGTGCAAGAATAACCTCAATCATATTTTGTATTCCAAATCTATGCCTCCCGCAAGTTGACCTACTATATTGATCACCATGGTGTGAGTGGATGCCACATCAATGTCCATTACTTAAACATGTGGGGATAGCCATGTAGTGGATTTCTAAAAATATTCTAGAAGGTACAAAACCTTATCACAATTTAGGGTTGAGGAATCCAAAACCCTACCCCTAGATGGCTATCAGATTATGTTAAATACTAGGTCACTAGCAGGAGAAGGGGTTCCATTCTATGCTATTGTATTTTATTCCATAACAAAGAAGAAAAAATAGGAGTGGGAAAATTAGAGAGAATAACATAGGGGGTTAATGTTTTGTAGTATCCTAACAGACCACAGGTCTCAAGTAACTCTATAGAGAGTGCCTTCTTCTTTTTACTTGCATTATTTACATACCAAATAAAAGAGAAGAGAGAAATCTCACATTCTAGCTAAGTTTTCTCCCATAAGGGTTTCCCAAAGAAAATATTTGTTTTATTTTGTGGATGGTGTGATTGTATTTTCCTTTTCTCTACATTGCGCATTTTATCTATTTCATACCTAAGATGAAAATTAGTAACCAAAGATTCTGGAATCTAAAGGAATTTAATATTCAAAGTGTATATTTCAGTTTTGTTTTTTTAAATCTGTTGTGATGAACTATTCTAGTGGAATATCCACAATAGTTTATAGATAATAAAAAAACTGGTAGTTAAGTTTTCCCCTAAATTTCTCAATTAAATTCAATATTTATATATGTAATTTTCATCTATGAAGGGTTCAACGCAAGTTTTTATTCTTTCAATTCTTTTTAAGTCCTAGGGTTGAACATTCATTTACACTCTTATATTTATTCCCTTTTACTTAGAGTTTATTTTCTAATATTTTCCTCAATTCATTAATTGTTGTAATTGGGGCTTGAGTGCACTTACTAAAAATTCCTCTAATTATTCTTTCCATATATTTTTATTCACTTTATGATGCATGGGATCCCCATCCTATCATTTGGATATAAATATATTGTATTTTAAAATTTTAACTATTTAATATTAAAAAGTTTTATCATGTATACCAATGCATAAACCAAGACACCGAGAGGTGGAGGATAATAAATAACATAGTGTAGTTAGTAGATAATAATAATAGAATATGATGTTAAATAAAATAGGGAGTCATAATCAAAGTGATAATTACCTCATTTTGTTTCCAAGAATCCTATAAGAAGAAGGCTACTTTATATCAAACATATTCCTTAATAATTGAGTACAAATTTTGTTATGTTAATTTTCTATTTCATTTTACATCATTCGACATTAGATATTTCATTCATGTCTCCCATAACCATGGAAAGTGAGAAGGCCTAGTCCCATCCATATATGAATTCCATAGACAATATCTAATAGGACTATCTCTCTTAGTACAATGCAATTCACAATTCACATCAAGAGGGATATATCTCCTCAGCTAAATGATTCCACAACGTTGATCTAGCAAGGATATGTTCTGCCAAGTAATTTTATTTGGTTCCCTAACATATTTCTATTAAAGTGTGTTCACTTAACCACTCTCTCCTCTACTATTTCTTTTCAACAACTTCATAGGGTATCTCCTAGAGAGCTTATACATATATCATATTCATAAAAGACAAGCTATTTCCAAGGTTGCTATCTATTATTGCAAACTATTCCATGTAGATCTCTCACATAGGAAATAAGTGATCTCTATACACTAGCAACAATCAACCATATGAATCGTTTTATAGGTATTTTTAGTCAAGGATATAACACTTTTAGATATTTTTCACACTTATTTGCATTTTCCTTATACATTGACGTTTCAACATCCCAATGTGATCAATTTCTTTGGAGCCATAGATCATTTAGTATATTCGTTAGGGTCACTTTGACATATATCAAAATCTCATGGAATTATCCCTCTATATAGGTGAACATATTTTTATTGAAGCTCTTCAACTTTCATAAATCATTGTCTTTGAAAAGATGTGGGATTTTGCATATGGGGAAATGAGTGGTTTTGCATAAGTTTTAACCGTGATCCTACCCTATGGTGGAAGTTTCTTAACTGTGATAGGATGATGACACTTTTAGATGAAGCCTTTGAATAAGTACTTTTAGATAGATGGTGTCATGTTGAGAAGAAATATAAAGAGACAACCAAAGGTTTCATTTCATGCAAAACAATCCTATTATGGGTTCATTGATGTATTTAGCAAGAGAAGGTTATTGTTTCTATTAAAATTAGTTGCAAGAATAATTTCATCAATATTAACTTGGCTAAAAGATTGTAATTTCTTGGAAAGCATATTCAAAGAACACAAATTGAGGGTAAGGATATTTGAATTTTTAAATATTTGAAGCTTACCATGGATAAAAATGTGTTGTATTCATATTATCATAATATAGATATGAATGACGTGGATGTTATTCTTGGAAATCCTTAGATATAATCAATTGGTACAATTAATATCAATGTGTAAAACAAGTTTATGAAGCTTTGATAGAAGAAAACTAAAATCACAGTACATGATATGTCCCTTAGTAAACAATAAGGGCCCAATAGGGCCACTTGAATATGTCCATATAGGAAAAATAATTGTAGCACCTATTGACACACCATATGTAGATTCCAAGGTTGAAATAGAAGAAGAAGCTACAAAAGAACATGAAGAAAATCCCTAGGCATGGAATAAAAAGGCAAAACAAACTAAGAAGCTCAATGACTCAAAGAAACACCATGTTGAAGATTACAAGAAAGAAAAAACCAAGAGATAAGGTTGACTCATATCACCACCCATACAACATATGTTGGAATATTCATCAATACTAAGAGGGGGTGGGGGGGGTGGTGAATCAATACTGAGCACTTTTTACCATTTTCAACCATAACATGTAAAGATTAAGTTATCAAAAAATTCCATTCACTTATGATTTAATTTAACATATCATAAACATATAACCATAGATGCACAATAGAAAAGAGTTTTACGTGGAACCCAAAAGGGGTAAAATCACAGAACATGTTTTAATATACATATTCAATATTACATTCACAGGAAGCACCAACTTCCAATATTCTCCAACACCAAATGGAAGGAGGCACCAACCCCCTATTTTCTCCAACCTGGAGGAAGCTACAACTCCCTAGATTCTCTAACCCCAACTAGAAGGAGACTTCAACCCCTTAGTTTGTAGGCTCCAACCTGAAGGAAGCTACAAATCCCTAAGTTCTCAATATACAACTACAAGGAGGCTCCAACACCTTGATTAACAGGATACAACCTGAAGGAAGCTACAACTCTTTATATTGTTTGGCTCCAATCAGAAGGAGGCTCCAACCCCCTTTCCTTGCCTCTTCCTTCCTCCTTGAAATATAAATGTAGACTCAACATGTCACTACTACTATCACTAATACATCATCATCATCAAAACCAAACGAAACCTGTCCCTGTAACTTTCACTGATCGTTGAAACCAGAATCAACTGGTCACTATAATTTTCAATGATACTGATACATCATCATCATCAAAACCATATCCATCCCAAAAACCAAATAAATCTTATGAAAATATCACCAAGAATATCTCCAAATCATGTGCTGAAAATCACCATGATATCCATCAAACCATGATCCAAGATGTGATTCAAGAAAGTGCCAAAGAATCGATAATATACCTCAAACCATGTACCATTACCATCATGATATGCATCATTCATGTGCCAAAACACTCAATACATGCCTCAAGAATGTGCCAAAACATCCAAGATATGCCCCAAAGCATATGCCAATACCATGTGCCAAAGACCTCAAGTACATGCCATAACCTTCAAGATATAATCCTCAAAATATATAGAATAGAATACATTTTCATTCTTTAAATCCTGGTACATCATATCTCAAACCATGAAACCTTCCTCAAGCTTCAACATCAAGACAATAGCTCCATCATCAAAATTTTCATTAGCCTTGCGAGACCATACCGGACAACAAGAGGTGCCTCACTTGACGAGTGTTGTGTAACCTATGGGGGCCTCGTGGGACTCCCTATACCTAACCCATGGGGGTATGCTCAATAAGTTTTACTAGAAAACATTCTCCAATTTATGGCTCTGAGACTTCCTTCTTCACAGGAATCTACTACCTCAGATTCACTAAGAGATCACATACTTGCTTGATTTCTTACTTAGTTAATCAAATGAGAGCCTCTTTTATGTGTATTTATACCCTTCCAAGTAACTCCTTTATTTGAATTTATGGTTGACCTATAACTTCTTATTTGCAACAACTTTTCTCCTTTAATTAGTTTTCAGTATGACTTCTAACTTCTTATTGAAACCGTTTAGGGGATTTTTAACCATACTTCAGGATTCATATTTAAGAGGGTATATCTTATCAACCATGAGGAACCACGCGGAGTACCATCTACCATTGGAAATGACATGATGAGGACCATCCATCTATGATATTTTTCCATGTGTTTTCAATGTATTTCGTACTCATTTCCTCTAATTAACTTTGGACTTCATGACCACACCTCTGGGGATTCCTAGCCATATTCTCATATTTTCTTTATATACTTCTTCAAAGCATCTTCCTGTGAGGGCCATGATTAAATATATGCCATAAGGGGACCACTTTAGAGACTTATTCAAATACACCCATTACTTCTAGAGACTTCCAAACTTGATTCGGGGATTCTTCTAGGGTTGACTTCAATTAAAACCAAATCAATTCTAGGGAATTCTACAATTCTTCTAGGTTTGGCATCAATGACAACCAATTTTCCAACAATCTCCCCCTTGTGCATTTATTGCAACACTCATACTCCCCCTGTGACCATTTATCCCCTTATCTTCATGCGATCCCATTGTCTTCATGCTTCTGAACTTTATCTCCCCCTTTGACATCAATGGAAAAGGGTAACTTCCCTAACAATATACCTTATTTTGACAATCTCTCTCTCCCTTTCTTCTTTTATTCTAATCTTTCTCTCTTTCTTTTGTTCTTTCTCTCCCCCTATTTTTTCTTCAATATGCCATGTAGACCAATGTGGGGCTTCTTCTATATGCTTCCTTTCCTCTCTTTCGAGGATTCTTGTCCATTGATACTTAATATTATTGTAAACCACTAATTTATATTAAAAAAATTCATGTAAAGGTTCCTTCATCACTTGAATTCAAGTTTTCATGGCTTGTCATGTCTTCACTGCGCTGACATCAATGAAATAATCATTCGTCAATCTAACTTTGACAGTATAAATCCTCCTAATGGTTTCTCTCCTCTTGTATTGTTGTTCATATCATGGATTTCCTTCCAATTTCCAGTGACTAGATGGTTCCATATGTTATTCTGCTTCTCTTCCGAGTCATCTTCTTTATTGACCATTCCTCTTAATAACGATCATAATGAGTCTTTCTACAATTCCTTTTGATATCATGCTTTCATCCACTATCATGTATCCTCTCTGGTTCATGTCAAGTATTGACTTATAGACTTTCATGGGGATGTGTCCCAAGAAATTATCCTTAACAAACCAATCTATTGCGAGACATTCTGCACCTATGTCATCAAACCAATCTGAATGTATCTTCTCAAAATCTGCAAACACTTCAGACTTCCTGAAATATATTTCTCCAATCTATAATGGTTGTTGCTTAGACTTCCCTCTTAAACATTCACATTTGTTGGAAGTCTCCAAGCCAGATGGCTTAGAACAATGTATAAACCTACTCTATTGTAGGATCATCCTTTTGAATTATGAAATATTCCTCTTTTCTTGTAGCTTTGTCATGATTTCTCACCTTTGTAAATCCTATGAGTATGATCTCTATGAGTTCTTTATTCACCTATCGTTCTCATTTTATTCTCTAAATATTATTGTACCTAATATCAGTGTTTTCCTTCATGGAAGGCTTCATCATGATTCTATAGTCACGAGCTATGTGTCCTGGCATTTATAACATTCAATATTGTAGGGAGCCACACAAACATCTCTTGCTTGAACATTTATTCCATATGCCCTGTTATCTATAGCTTTATGTCCAAATTTATTACAAGTAAATAAATAACCAGAAAATAAACTTTGATACATGGGAGTAAATGATCTTCTTTGTGATGTATTTCTTCTGAAATCATCCCTTAGATGATTACGATCTTCTCTTTTGTTTTTTCATTCATAGTGAATGAAGCTTCTTCTTCTTTGGGGTATACTTCTTTTTCATTCATTCCTCTTTGACTCTTGTTGACCATGATCCCTTCCTTTGAGAATTTCTATATAATTCTTATCCTTCTCTTCATTCTTCCTTTTCGACAACCTGGAACACCTCTCTTCAACTTTTTTTACTGGCTGTGTAGAGCTTCCTATCTCTTCAACGCTCTTTTTGGGATTGGAATTTGCATCTTCTTTGTATGAGGTCTCACCAATGTATCCAAGACCCAATTTATTGAATGGTTACCTTTGACAACTGAGAATGTATTCTAGTGCTTGAGAGATCTTCAAGTTCTTGTTTATCTTGTCAACTTCAACCCTCAATAAGATGAATTATTCTTCAATATTCTCTGTAACACCCCAAGGCCAAGCCCCTGCTGAATTGTAATTATGTTTATAGGCTGGTGAGCCAGATACTAAGGCCAATGAGCTTTATTTTTGTATATGTAAATACTCACATCATTAATAAAAATTAAATCACTATGTGTAGACCCTCCACGAAGAAATAGTTAGGGGGTACTAAGCTCCACTAGGTAGGGAAGGGGATAGGTGTCTAGGAATAGGGGCTAAGCTAGAGGGATTACCTCTAAAGGAATATTAATATTATATTATTATTTCCTAGAGGCTAAGGTTTGACTTAACCATGTTGTCCTAAGTTCCTGGGGAAAGGGGGACGAGTGTTAAGTGGAGCTCATGCATCTCCAAGGAGACATGTGTCAACTTGGGCGCATATAGTTTTAGGTGTGAAATTCAGCTCATTGGGGGTTCCCTCACATTTCTCACGACTCTCACGAATCTGAGGATTCTCATGATTCTCATGATTCCTTAACCATTGAGTTTGCACCCTCGCGAGGTTAGCCACCTTGGAAGAGAGCCATACTCCCCACTGATGCACACGCCATTGTAACCTATAGATACTGAAGTTTTCATACGTATTTCCTTTGAGCCCGACGCACTTGTATTTTCCTGAGCCCATGCTATGCCTTAGTGGTCGACTGTTGTTTCCAACATAGTTCCTTGGCTGAGCTTAGATTTCTTCCATATTCTATGTCCTTACCCATTTTTTGTTGTTGACATCACCTGTGTGTTAGCCAAATTCTATTGTTGACATCACCTATGTCTGTTTGACATAAGAGATGAATTGAAGAAGCAGATTGTCAGGCCTGTGAGAAAATCTCCCCAGGTGAGAGAGTTTGTTGGGAACTGATTTATCCTGGAGGGAGTCCCGTAGAAGCTACAATACTTTGAGACTTTCGGTCCAGCCTGTTGCTGAATCCTGAAAAAAGGGAGGTGTAGTAGCCGATGGACTTGTAATAGTGAGGGTGCACCCTTATGGGGTGGAACAATTTGTTGGTAGCCAATCCAATTTTTTTGATTGCTCTCAAAAAGCTGCCTACACCCCTTGTCGTATTACGACCAATCATTGTCGCATTGTGCTAATGGACATTCGTCCCATTTTTGCGATCATTACAATTCAATTTCGACTCAGTTTTCACAACTGCAAGTGTGAAAACACTTCCTTCGTTGATTAGTTTGTCGTCGTCTTTGGTTGATTTGATGAAAGATACTTGATCACTGGTTTATCATATGACTGCTAAAGGTTGTATCAAACTTATGTTCTTGAGCATCATCTTACCTTGATTGCGCATTTGGATATATTTCATTGTTAAACCTTTGGGCATAAAAGTTATTGGTCTTGTTCTGATCTTATGAAAACTGTAATGGATTTGGTCATATTGCTTTTATCCTTGTTTTGGACTTTCACTTGATTATTAAATGAAGAAATTTTTGATTGCGTGATTCTAAGACTTTGGAGTACAAACATATATAATATGTACCAAATACATTGGCGAGTTTATAAGGTATGATAGCAATGTTTTCAAGGCATAAGGTATAATAGCAATGGTTTCAATGTGCATGAGTTAATCATATTCGAATCGATGCTTGGTATAGTTGCAAAGTTGATTATGCGTTGGATGTTTCATATGGTCCCGAGCTATGTAAACCCTGTGATTAAGTGGTTGATTGAACAATGGTATTAGCACGTTACATCGATAGTTAATGCTGGTACTGTGTTTGTTTTAAACTTAACACTTGGCGCATTACTATCATATGAGGTGTTGATTCTGACTCGGATGAATGGCACGTAGAAATGGTGATTCATCCATTCGCTGGTCGATGCATTTGTTTAAATGATTATGGTTTAACAGCTCTGTACAGGTCATTAATGCAATGCATGGCGATGATAATCCCACCACCTTCGCATGCATGGAGTAGTTTTCGGTCTCGTCGAGCATTCAAACTATGGAAACCCTCTCGTATTCACTCTGTGCATTGTTCATTTGGTGTGAACCCTACCATGAACAGAGGTTATGGCTCCTGTTGTGAGGGCCGAACCTAATGGATGCCAAGCGCTGTTGACATTCAATGGCGCATACAGCGACCTCGAAGAGTTTGGGTGGCTTTCGTTTATAAGGAAGTTCGATGGTTTTAATATCCCTGTTGCTCGACAATTCGCACTTTCGTTTGATGGCTGCCGAGCCAAAGTTGGAGATGTCCAGCTTGAAGTCACCGAACAATCTCTCAGCCTGGCGACTAGCCTGCCTGTTAAGGGACAAAAATGGTCTAAAAGTTATAAGGTGAATGATTTCCCATGGACATTATTGTTTCGGTCTCGGACAGTGAGGTCATGCAACAGAGGTTTACCTGCGAAGATGTTGAAACCCCGCTGGTATGATCTCTTGATGATTCTTAAGCAATTCATCACCTATGAAGGCAGGTATGGATTCGTTTTCCTATTTCATCTACGTTTGTTAATGGTATTTATGGGCTTCTAGCTTAGCATGCCGCATTATTTGCACCAAATTTTATTCAAAACGGCTAAGAAATACAAGCGAAATCAGGCTGATACTAGCCTCTTCCATGTTGGGTTGATTAAAATGCTGGTTGTTTATGAATTGGGGTTACATCGAGATTCCTGGCCCGATTTTCTCAACCGTAATGGTTTTGAGGAATCAAACCCTCCTCAAATTGATAAGCCAGTGGTGTCCGAGAGTAAACCTACCCCTGTACCCTACAGTGTTTTACTACCTAAACCTGAACCCGACCCACCTGTGAATTCGCCTATGGCTGTGACTAAAGTGGCTAAGCCCATAACCACAAAGGCTAGGGCGAAGACTGCTGCCAGAAACAAGAAAAAATCAAGGATGATCTCTCGCATGGAGAGAAATAAGGCTAAGCCTCCTGCCAAAACAGAGCCCATCGTGGTCAGTGAGGACTCTGATTCGAGCATTGAACGTTTTCTAGCCGAAGAGGGCTTCTGTGATGACGAAACTCCATACGATTTCGTTGATAACTTGCCTCCGTGTCTTCGGGATAACCCTGACTTTCCCGGTATCAAGCCACCTCTCGAAACCCTCGGGGAATCATCAAAACCCCCTTCTTCTCAAAAGGTTTCTTCGCCTTGTGACCAGTGTGGACTGTGGTTAGAGAGATATTATCTGGACGTTCCAAAACTGCAATCCACAATTCACGATTTGGAGGACCAAGTGGCCAAGCTCACTGGTCGAAATGCTAAGGGACAGCCTAATGATAAAAATCAACGGACTGCGGGATCAATCTTATTCAAAAACGTTGAGTCTGCCACTGCAATTGTCAATTTGAAACTGACATAGCTCTAGCAACCGTAATGGTATAATTTTCCCTCTTTTATACAGCATGTTCATAAGCTATGTTTATATGGTTAATTTGCTCTGTCATGCATAAGTTTTGATTTTCGATTTCTGAATGGTTGTGATTAGATTTGGTTGGATTGACCATAATTTGGTTTGAAAATGTTGTTATTTGATAGCTTTCCTATTTTTGAAACACAAATGATATCTCTGTTCGATTTGATTAATCTTGCGCGATACGATAAGCCAATTGG
>JASDQU010337111.1:2434-12565 GCA_032191745.1 Picea mariana | reverse complement strand
CAAAGTGGCCTCTTGATGAAGATGTGCCTGATGCTATCGGTAGGTGTTGAAGGATGTGGGAAAAATTCTCCATCATTTTGTCCCTCTGTCGCGTGAGAGCTTGCTCAAGCAACAGACTAATAGGATCGTCTGCTCCATCGTTTTTCTTTTTTTCCACCATTGAGGGTTTCTTGGGTGTGTGAGAGCAATTTTCCTCAAGAGAGACAAGCTCAAGACCCAAATTGCTATACTCGGACCTCATCGGGGACATGCACTAAAAAATCATCAAGAGCAGCCTGCTCTGATACCACTGATCCAGATTATTTTCGGCACGAAATGAGAGCGGAGATATAACACATAAATATTTAGAGATATTGCAAGAGAGACAACAATATAACAAAGATATAGTAGAAATAAAATAGGAGTCACAAATATACAGTAATACACAATTTCTATTAACGAAATAACTGTACAAACACTGTAAAATACAGAGTGAAAGACTCGCTAGAATGGTGGTAGCTTATCTCTGAGAAGAGATGTGATGGATACTCGCATCCGTGAGAAGATTATTATTACAATGAGGCTCTAAGGGCCTTTTTAACGTAAGTAAAATCCAAAACTCTAACCCCGGAAGATGAAAAGACAAAAGGATTGTGGGCCTCGATGGGGGTAGTTGATACATCAACTTCCCAGGGGTGTAACTTTTGCATATGATCTCTGTTTGGGGCATTCAATAGCTTGTTGGAAATATCTATCTGAGAACTACAACTTTTGGGTGAGAAACATTGATCTATGATCCATGTTGCTCCCTGTTTTCTCAAAAAACTTCGTTTAGGGCCTCAAAAGGGCCCCGGAAGTTAAAAACTGCTAAAAATAGTAAATTACCAAAATTGCTAGAAACATGTTTTGGGCCAGTTGGAGAAGGTGGGTGGCCACCGATATCCACCTGGATCACCTAGAAAAAATATAAATAAACCTCAAGGAGTCTCACATAAGGATATTCACACACAACTTTATTGATTATCTATCTTGTGAATAACTTTAGTCTATTGGGGAATCTGAGGTAGTAAGTCTAAGGTTGCAAAGTAGGTTGAAAGGGAAAAGTATGAAGTGATCAAACTAGATTTATGAGGTCATCCATAGGTGACAATGGAGAAGGTAGTGAACATCTCCAGGTCACAGTGGAGAAAGTAGAGGAAATACGTGGGTTACAGTGGAGAAAGTAGCAGATATCCGCAGGTTACACTGGAGAAAGTGGAGGACATCCGCATGTCATAGTGGAGAAAGTAGCGGACATCCACGGGTCACAGTGGAGAAAGTAGCGAATGATTTTGGAAAATATTGAATAAGGTTCCATCTTATTGGTTCTGAAGTTGAGGAAGGTTTTTTGGTTTGTGATGATGTGCACCAAGTCCTCTTCATGAGTAAAGGTATGATTTACATGTGTTTGTTTGAGGCTTGTTTCATGGATGGTATGGCACATGATTAAGGAATTCCTTGGAACCATTGTGGTACATGGTACATGGTTTCATATGGTTGAGCTGATATTGATACATGCTTGACACATATTTTTGGTATTTGGTACATGGATGTTATGGTTCATTGTTAGAGGCACATATTTGTATTGGCACATGTATGAGATACATCTCTTGGTGATATTGGTACTTGGTTGAGGTACACAATTGATAGTAATTTCTTGATATATCCTATGGTATATGGTGTATGGTATGATTGAGTGATATGGTATATGGTTGAGATACATTGTTCATGCATGGTATGGTACAGGTGTTGATGTACATTTTTTATGTACATGCTTGATACATGGTATGGTACAATATTGGTACTTGGTATACATTGTTGATGGTTGAGGCATATGGTATAGGTTGAGGTGCATGGTTGATGCATGGTTTGGTACAAGTGTTGGTGCATGGTTGATGCACAATTTGGTATAGGTTATGGTGCATGGTTGATACACGATTTTTTACAAGTGTTTATGCATGCTTGATGCAATTATTGTGGAACAGGTTTTGGTACATGGTTGATGCTTGGTTGGCACATGGTTTGGTACATGGTTGAGACACATATATTTTGATGGTATGTTGGTTATCTTGGTACATTCTTGGTAGAGGCATGTTTTTTTGATGTTCGACATCTAGTTGCGAGCTTCCCTTGGTATATCAAGTATTTGGTTGAGTATCGATGACAGTGACAGGTTGGACAAGTTGATGTGACGGGTTGGATACAGTGATAGGTTGGATACAATGATAGGTTCACAGGTTATAAGTTTATGTGGCAGTGATAGTGGTAGTGAGAATGAAAATGATTGTGGTAGTAACAATTGGTCTACACTTATATTTCAAGGTGACAAGACGAGGCAAGGAAAGGGGGTTGTAGCCTCCTTTTGGTTGGTGCCAGAGAACTCAGGGAGTTATAGATTTCTTTAGGTTTGAGACTAAGAATAAGGGGTTGTATCCTCCTTCTAGTTGGAGACAGAGAATTCAAGGAGTTTTATATTATAATGAATGTATTATTTTGATATATATGAAATCATTCCATGGTTTTCTCCCATTTGAGTTTCCATGTAAATTTGGGTGTACTGCGTATTTTATGTGATTCTATTGATTTGATTCTTATTATGTTTATATTATCATGATATATGGATGATACATTGATGATATATTGTTGATAAAGTTGGAGTTTATATAGTGTGGTTAAAAGTGCTCATATTGATTCACCCCCCTTCTTAGTATTCCAACAATTTTCTTTAATTTCTTGGTAATTCATTTTGTTGTTTACTATCCTATGGATTCATGTAACAACCTTGGTTAGATAGTTGCATAGGGTTTATCAAGTATAATTAATTAGATAATTAATTTTCCTAATATGTTTAGTTAGACAATGTTTATTTCTTAATAATATTTATTAATTAATTGTTTATATCTATTGATTGATTGATTAATTAATCAATTGACTCATTACAGGTTTGTGTAATGAATTAAAGGGGATTAATAATTTTAATTTATTTAATTAAAGAATTTACGTATGCAGGGGGGAATGAAGCATTAAGTGAAGGATAAGGTAATTATGGGGAGGATAAGGTAATTAATGGACGATAAGGAGTCGGTGGATGGGGGGAGATATGAGGAGAGGAGTCTGACAGGAGAGGATCATGTTTTTTGGGGGGAGGAAGCATTTTGGAGGAGGGCACTGCATTTTTGGTTTGGCATATCTTTTGGTGTTGGGAGTTTGGTTTTGGGGGTTTTTGTGAATCATTGCAGGGGACACCGAGTTGTTGGGGGTTTTGGGCATGGGGGCTAGGATTCCTTACGGTATTCTAGAGCTAGGGATCCGGACAGGCTACTCCTAGCTGGCTGGGTGGTTAGTCGGCTTGGGCAGGGTCTGGTCAAAGCAACGCTGGGTAAGGAAACAGGGAGGACAACCAGATAAGCAAGAGTTTAGCATCAGGGAGAGGTATTTTATTTATGAATTTTCTAAGTTATGTGATGATTATGTAAATTATTAGCATGATGTTCATAAATTTAATTCATGCTGTGGATAAATTAAATTTTTTGTTGAATATTATATGCTTATACAATGATTATTGAATTACTAAGGCATTGAAAGAAATTTATTTTTAATTGTGTGAATTTTATTAGGCTTACTTAAATTTAGGTTCTTACACATGGTATCAGAGTTGTAGTTCACAATCTGGAGCCTTAAGGGCCTACCTACCTGCCTATCTAGCTTAGGAATGGAACTATACCCACCCAGAAATTTAAATAACCACTAAAACCCTATATTTACAACCCTTAAACAACCAAAGATAGCCCAGAAATGATACAGAAACCCCACGAAGAGAACTACCTAGAAACCCTAAAGGAAAGAGTGAGTGTAGCAGGGAAACAAGACCCCACACATCCCTTATTCCATTCATCTTCTACCTAACCTACAAATGGCAAAGACAAGAAAAAAAAAGAGTTTGGTTATACATATAGAAGAAATATGTTTTGTTGCATTATTGATAAAATCTAATATATATATATATATATATATATATATATATATATATATAAAATCATATTGCATAAAAAAATAGTTGAAACACTATTCATACCATTCATTCAATCATTTATACCCCTACACTAGATAAAACAAAAGTACAAGGATTTTAGTATCGAAATTGAGATTGTTAATAGATACTTGTGCCACTTATCTATTTGCCAACATAACCCTCCATCTAGATCTGATAACTTCCCTAGATTAGGGCATGCCACTATGGATACATTTGTAAGTCACCCTCAATCTGCACATGTTAACAATCAACAATACCCCTTTGGATGTATTATATGAAACCTTGCCCAGAATGTTTCTTGTGAATGCGACAAATGTAAAACTAGTAATAAGCATGATGCTCTAATCTTTCTGGTAATAAAATGTAAATTACCCTTTTAAAAGCGAAGACCAACTCTCTCAAGCATGCAATTTCTACTATATTTTGCCCGAGGACTTTCCTTGGTCTCTAATCTTAGAGTGACCGAAGCACCTCGCCACCTTGCCACCCTTGTCCAAAGAGAGGTCCCATCTCTTCTCAAGCTCTGTGAAGGAATAATATTTTTTTGTAAATAGGGAAAATGTGCAGACAGTTAATATTTCAATACCAGAGTTACCAAACCATATACACGTATAGATACACATACAGATATTATACTGAATAAACCCATATTAAAAAAAAAATAAAAATACAAAGGATTGGTTGGTACGATTCTTACAATAACACTACAATTCTTAAAACAATTCTTCTTGTGGTTAAAAAAAAAAATGGATAGCCCACGGGCTGGTGAGGATGAGGCGGCAATGTCTTTCTTCTGCAATGTTCTTCACTTAATTCCCTTGGTGTGAATCCATGAATGCATGGTGAGATTCATAATGAACATCTCCCAGGCCTTGGTGAACAGAACGGGGGCCGCTGCTGATATCATGCGGACATCCTCGTCGACCTTCATGATTTTCTTGATTCGGGCAAGGGGAAGCTGGTAGTTCTTGAAGTCGCTCACATACTCATATACATCCTTGCCAGCTCCACTTGCATCAGCATAGGGAAGTGCATCGTGAGCTACATAGTCAATTTGATACTTATCAATGAACTCTGGAGTGATCACCCAAGGAGCATCTGGAATAACCTCATCAACCAATCTGCAATGGTGAAGGGATTCATAGCCTTCAACCTCTGTCATCATAGTTTTCCCCTTATACATGTGAGTGACTGCATCATTACAACAACCAACAAGCAGATATGTATTGGAAAATGCTTTTTTTTGGCCTGTTCCAAGGCACGTGCGTGTCCAAATGAAACAGATCGTAAATTCCATCTGCGTAGACCCTCACTGGATTTCCATTCTCTGTGTTATCTGAGGGTTTTGGACATGGATGCAGTTCAAATCTCAATGGTGGGGCTGAGACATTTGTATCTTCATAAACATGCTCTTCTTCTATTTCATCATTGCCCCTTTGTCTCTTGCGAGGCTTAGGAGCCATTTTTAGCTATGAAAATGACCAGAGATTGCAGCTAAACTGCCTTAACGTATAGTTGATATTTGGAATTCTAATATACATCCCTCATCACATCTATTACACACATTTAAAAATTCTGAAATCCACCCATGTGAGATGTGATATTGGAGTTCTTGTTGTTGCAGAAGCGTTTGGTGGTGGTGGAAGGCCTATTGCATGCTGTTCTAGTGGAGGCCAGGTTGTGGTTGCGGCTGCTACCTAGCCTGTCCCTGCATGCCCACATGCGTAGGGGGGGAGAAAATTCTCTGCCTGGATAGCCTGAGACATACCTTGTAGTGGTGCTCCACCAGAAAATAGCGCAGGTCATTGCAGGAACAATTCTATAATCTGTGCACAAGGAGGCATTTATATATATAGGTATTAAAAAAAATTATATATATATAGGTATAAAAAAAAAAATTGGGCCTGAAGCCACGCATCCACAATACAAACCACAACATACAACAAGTAGCCATACAACATGTCCAGCTATCCAATGCACAACACAAAGACCAACGCCAAGCCCACGAGACGTGCACCAGGAACCAAACACCAGTGACCAACGCCAGAGACAAAACACACAAGCCATTGCCCAAGCACCAGCGCTCAGAGCCGAGCATTGAGCCTGCTGAGAGGGAGAGAGTGGAATGGAGAGGTGGCAGAGTTTGTGTAAGGTTTTAGGGGAAGAGAGCTCGAGAGAGAGTACATGTAGGGTTAGGTTTAGGTCAGGAGGACGCTGGGGGAAGCAAGGCGGGCACGTGGAATCCATGCTTGCCCGCACTTTTTTAATTGTTTTGATTTTTTTTTATTTATCTTTATATTATTTAAATTGTTATGTATATATATTTATTATTATTATTTATTTTTTAATGTTTAAATTTATTTAGTGTAAAAATAAAATTAAAGTTAATTAATTATCTAAAAAAAATAAAAATTAAATTAATTATTTTATTTAGTGTAAATTTAATCTAAACTAAAGTTAATTAATGATTTTAGGGATTAGATTAAATTTTGTTTATATTAAATTTTGTTGGAGAAGACGGGTTTTGAACCCATGACCACCCACCGCCTAAGCCTTGGAAAACAACCAAACAACAATGCACCACACATGAGTCATTATAAAATAAATTCCTATACATAAATAAATTAATAGTCATAAAATACTATTCGAAGTATAATCTCCAATTATCCAGGTTAACCAAACACTAAGTTTCGTTCCCTCAACTACTGAGCCAAGCGCCAAGTCCCTCCATTCCATTCCACCAGTCAAAGCCAAGCACCAAGCGTCAGTGCATTGCCTCAGGCTTACTACATCATACAACCACAATTCTAGAAACAATACATAACCATAGTGCACAAGTGCTAAGCTCCAATGCCCGAAAACCACTCTACAATCCTCAAGACTCGCACGTGCAGCCACCGAGACACACAATTCAATGCATATGTACAATGCGCCAAGGAAATATCATGAGTCAAGAATCAAAGGATAACCTTAGACTCATTTCATCAACATTAGTTTGGAAGTCACCTTAATTATTTGTAAACACAAAGTATAAGGACTTAGAATGAGATAAGCAGGAGGGGGGCTTCATGTGCGCTAGGAGGGTAAGTTAGAGGAATTAGCAACTAGGGTATAGTGCTAGCGTAGCTACCAGATGAAGGAGTCAATAGTTTTCTTAGGTGAAGAAATCAATCTCAGATGCTTTATCCCTAACCTAGCCAATCCCCTAAAGAGAGTAACGTCTGTTTATAGATAAGTAAAGAAAAAAAATTTTACGCCTAACCCTGTTTTCTAGTTTAAGTTGCACAAATTTGAAACGGCTTTGAACTCACCCTGAAAAATTTGGTTAATGCAATTTAAATCATACAGGATGGTTAGGACTCAAGGGAATCAAGGTAGGGGAGCATCGTTGCAGGCACCACCAACACCGCCATCACCGCCACCACCATGGTCAGAACTAGCTCTCATATTGCGCTCTTTGGAGGCCATAAATGAGACTTTAAAGGGGCATCAACCAGCAGGGATCGAAGTGAATTCCCCACCATCTGGAACAGGTAATCCAAAAGCGTCGAGGGATTCAGGGGGAGGACCTCCACCCGAAGACATCACTAGAGAACTGCAGAAGATCAAACTTCTGGAGTTTGTCAGGGGTCATGTCAATGAACGCGCAGAAGCATGGTTGGAAGGCATGACAAAGTGTTTTTCCTTAAGGGTCTATGCATCCACCTCAAAGGAGAAGATATCAATTTTTCAGTGAAGAGACAGTGCCTTGAACTGGTGGGGAAACCTATAAAGACAACTGCATCTTACCCCGAACACCGGATCTTGGGAACTTTTCGAGGAGAGGTTCCGAAGGAAATATCTTCCAGCTTACTATGAGGAACAACAGGTAGGAGCGTTTCATGCTCTAGTACAGGGAAACATGACCATAGAGGAATATGAGATTAGGTTTATGGAATTGTTCAAGTATGTTTCATATATGCATAATGACCAACAACAGGAAGAATGCTTTTTCTATGGGTTGAACCCTAAGATAAGGGTTATGGTGTGGATGTGGAAACCGTCTTCAGTAGCGGAAGCTGTGGAAAATGCGCGTTATGCGGAGGAACATATGAACTTAACCGGAGGTATGAGACCAACCTTTCCGCATCGTCCTGGATTCGTAGGGAAGGCCCCTAGGAAATTTCCCAGGGGAGGGGGCTCAATGCCACCTCCATATGGTAACAGAGTCGCACCAAGGACAATATCCATAGGTATTTCAATGGAAGTGAGTGCAGCATCTCGTTCATCACCACCGACACAGGCAGGTCCATGACCATCTCAGGGAGCAACTAGTAGGGGCTGGGGTTCTAGGGGAAGGAACTCATTTCAAAGACAGTCACAGAACAATGCACAGGTTCAATCCCATGTTACATGTTGGGGATGTGGAGGACCCCATTACTAGCATGACTGCCCAGAGTTACAATCAGGATTTGTGCATAGAGAAGGAAAGGCCTTGATGGGAAGAGCAATTAGCAGCGACCAAATTTACGCAGCGGTTAATAATCGCTAGGATGAACATCAATCCATGGTGGTGGAGTCATCAGGTACGCTAAATCATATCAATGTTAAGATTCTATTTGATTCTGGTGCAACAAATAGTTTCATTTCACCATCTGCATTAGAAAAGAGTGGGTTGGTAGCCTACAAGCATGATGACTTTAAACAAGTCAAGATGGCTTTGGGGGAAAAACAAGCGGTAGGACCTAGTGTTGATAATTGTATAGTAGACCTGGGAGTGTGTAGTACCAGGTTGAAGGTATATGTCACTGCTCTCGAGGCGTATGACCTAATCATTCGAATGGATTGGTTAGAAGCTAATCGAGCTTTAGTGGATTGTTTCGCAAAAAGGCTACTCTGTATAGACGATGAAGGAAGGTCAGTGAAGATCCAGGGTGTACAGAGAAAGGTGTCATTATGCTTTATCACAACTATGAAGGTTAAGAGATGCTTGAGGCAAGCATGTCAACTATATGTAGTGGAAGTAGTGAATGAAAGGAAGGGACCCTCATTAGATCAGTACCCGGTATTGTCAAAATTTAAGGATGTTTTTCCGAACGAGTTACCAAGGTTACCTCTTGAGAGGGAGCTTGATTTTACTATTGAGCTAAAACCTGGTGCAGAACCAATTTCCAAGACTCCGTATCAGATGACAGTGCCAGAACGTTTTGAATTGAAAATGCAGTTAAAAGAGTTATTGGACTTAGGGCTAATAAGGCCCAGTGTTTCACCTTGGGGCGGACCAGTAATTTTTGTAAAGAAGAAGGATGGATCCTTACGAATGTGTATAGACTATAGGGACTTGAACCATATTATAGTGAAAAATAGGTACCCACTGCCATGGATAGATGACCTCTTCGATTAGATGAAAGGAGTAGCGGTATTCTCAAAGATCGATTTGCAATTAGGGTATCATTAGTTAAGGATTAAGGAAGGCGATATCCCAAAAAATGCCTTTCAAACTCGGTTTGGGCATTATGAGTTTGTCGTAGTACCTTTTGGATTGACCAATGCGCCAGCAGTATTCATGATCCTCATGAACGACGTATTTCAGAAGTAATTAGACCATTTTGTATAAGTCTTTCTAGATGACATCCTCATCTATTCCAAGAATGAAAGGGAACATGAGGAACACTTACGAGTGGTGTTGTCCTGCCTTAGAGAGAAAAAATTGTATGGGAAGTTGTTGAAGTGTTCCTTCTTCTAGAAAGAGATCCACTATTTAGGTCATATCATTTCCAACGAAGGCATCTCTGTGGACCTAGAAAAGGTAAAGGCCATTATGGAGTGGCCAGTGCCAAAAAATTCCCATGAGGTGAGAAGCTTCATGGGGCTAGTAGGTTATTATCAGAGATTTGTGGAAGGATTCTCAAAAATAGCAAAACCCATCATCACTTTGCAGCGCAAGGGGGTCAGGTATAAATGGACGGAAGAATGTGATAGTGCATTTATTGAGCTTAAGAGGTTACTAACTAGTGCACCAATTCTACGAGTGTCGGATATGGAAAAGGACTTCACAGTCTGCACGGATGCCTCGAAGCAAGGGTTGGGGGTCGTGCTAA
>JASDQU010337110.1:0-12037 GCA_032191745.1 Picea mariana | reverse complement strand
TATTGGAGATGATGATCATTCAGATGAATGATGAACAAAGATTTTCCAGATAGAAAATAGTTCAAAGATTTTACTCCTCTTGTATCACTCTATGGTGAGAGTGACTTATCCAACATCATATTACTCAGATGAAGTATGGTTTCGAGAGATGATGCAGCTGATAGTGATGGTGATGGTGATGCTCATGATCTAGTCATGAAGTAGTCTAGATGACTATATTGATGCTACCGGGTAAATGGTGTGTTTTGTGCTCAAGTCCATTACCTGTAAATACCTCTCTAGCTAGGAGGGAGTATTAATATTATGGTATCTGCGGGAGGTATTTACCTCTACATGTGAACCTGACGAGAATATAAGACTCCAGGAAGCAAGAGAAACCCTAATGAATTGGCAAATAACCCTAGAAGCCTTGTCGACTCAAGAAGATAATTTATATTAGGCTATTAGCCTCCAAGAGAAGAAGACGGCCAGAAATAATAATAATATACTGAATAGACACTATCCAGAAGGAGAAGTCGGCCCCAACAAATCTGGCAGAACCAATATAAATACAGAGCGCCAGTTCTCATTTGTCACATCTCAGGATTGCAATTTTCCCTGTTGGTGCGCACTGCAGTTGCAGTTGGTGCGCAGGTCTCGAGGAGGGTTGCAGGTGCAGCTACAACAACAACATGTTTTAGTATTTGGCTTGGATATCTCTTGGCTAGGGTTTGGGACTATCTGATTAGTCTTTTGTGTTGCGCTATCCTTGGGGAGAGATGCACTGCTCTTTGTTTGGCTATCTAGCCTAGGGTTTTCTTCCGGAGGAATTATCAGGTTAAGGTTAAGGTGCTCGGAGGGAGGCTTCGACCTGTGGTTGGGTGATGAGGGTATCGTCAATGGTAAAACGAGCACACCATATTCTATATTCTAATAGATACAAGGTCAAGAAAGGTATTAAAGGATATGAAAGGGTGGAAGAGAGGTGAAGGTAAGGGAGAAATGGGAATCACCTGCAACACAATTTCAGTTATGGAAAATATGTATGAAATCCAAGACCAATATGTTGACTTCGCCACTGAACACTAATATGAATGTTTGAATCTTAAGTCTCAAGTGATCAAAATTTTATGTGAATGCAATTTTAGAGTTATCCAAATTAATGTGTATACCCGACATGCTTAGGCAAAAATATCCTCACATGAGTGTCAGGTTGTTTTAGCCCTCAAATATACCTAAGGGGTTCTTAGGCCACCTTGGCACGAGAGGGAAATCTTCTAGAATGTTTTTTTCGGTGCACTACAACAAACAAGACGACCAAAAGGTTTGCCCAGTTGTTTCAAGGATTCTAGGTTGTCTCCAAAATAGGAGCACAATTGGTAATAGTGTTGTCCGATACACAACCATTTGAAAGGAGACCTTCTATATACCTCTAAGTATGACGAAGCAATCCTAGTATTCTAATATACATCGAGGTACATGAGAGAGCTACAAGCCCTCATGATGCAGCGTTGACAGAGTGACACCAACTCCTAGGTTTATAGATGCTCGAAAACATATTTTCTAACACCCCCTAGAATATTCCCAAATATTTTAATTTAGTAATGCTTAAAATCACAAGATTAAAATGTAAACCACTTATTTCATTTATGCCAATGAGTTACACAAGTGATTATAACGATTCAAAAGATTACTTGTGATTATTCCCAAGTTGAGATATCCAATATAGAAATGAGATCAATGAGTATTAAGTCCAAAATAGCCACAATGTTTAATGAACAAAGAAATATGAAAGATCACTTGATCAATCAATATGACATTCAAATTATTTAACAATTCCAAAGAAGGATAAAAGATTAACAATCCACAAGATGACCAATGCTTGGAATGGCTTTCCCACAGTTAACAACACTTAGGAATTTTATCAATAGTTTATCTTTTAGCCAATATTTAGATCTGAAATATGATATTGCAGAAAATAAATCAAATTTAAACCCAACTTTAATTGATCCAAAATCAGCCCAAGAATGTCCTAGGATCAAATTCCTGCACTTAGACAATTTTTCAATGGAAGAGCAATGAAAAGGTATCCCTTTAGAGTACTTAAACTAGATCTGATATGTATTTTGCATGAGTGTTTTAACAATGATATCAGATAAAAAATATCAAGATAGTACCCCACAAAGGTCCCCACACATTCAAGATATAATTCCCCAAAATAATTAACAAACTTTCAATGTATCAACAAGTGAAGTGTGGGGCTTTTAGGCACTATTACCAGTTATACCAGATCTGATATGCTATTTTGTAGCACATAAATCATCATGTAAATCACTCATAAATTCACAAGAAACACCAAGGAAACAACCTACAATAATCCAAGAAAACTAGCAAAATTAGATTACTAAACTATGTTAATTTCTAGTTGTTCTAAACACTAAGTTTTTCCTAAAATTACAGCCAATGGTTGTAGCAATCAAACCTGTCCATACAGAAACTATACCACTAAAATTCTAAGCTAATGAGTTAGAATACTATATCCAACCAAGGACTACAATAACAACTTAGATCACTAAAATATGTTAATTTCTAGCTGTTCTAAACACTAAGTTCTGCATAAAATTACAACCAATTGTTGTAGCATTCAAACATGTCCCTACATAAATTCTACCACTAAAATGCTAAGCTAACAAGTTAGAATACTAGATCCTTCTAGGGATTATCCACAATAAATATCCCAATTTAAATAAAAACACTACAATAATTAATTTATTAATTTATCCCCTTTTAAAAATGATTTGACTCTTTGACCATGCGATTTGGGTAAAGGGGGATTTAAAAGATGGAAAATAAATTTCCATAAAGCATCTTTGACTAAAGAAAAAGGCCCAACAATTTCTCCTCGAAGCATGCAATCATCCTCTAACCAAGGAAAAAGTCCATCGATCCATTAAGATCCTCCATGAAGCTAGGGATTATCCTCCCTGAGTCCCACGATCTAGCAAAATATTCATTTGGTGATGTGCAGTGAGCCTCCCAAGGCTATTGAATAGTCAAATAATTAATTTTATTTCTTAATTAAGTGCATCGAACCTCCTTCTAGTGGAAAGTAAGTCTCGAGGCCAAATCAAACTCGATGATGTGTAGAATAATTTTTCGGGAGATGATGAACAAAATTAAATTTCTCTTAGAAAGCTTCCAAGTGCCTTGAACAAATCATCACCCAACCTTCTCAAGCCTACAATCATCCAACGATTTACAGGAGCTATTCAAATAGGGGTAACGTCAGGGGTGACATCACCCTAGGGCATGCAACGATTCACCTCAAAATTCATCTGATTGAGCTAGGAACTGGGTGGAGTCACTCAAAAGCAGTGACGATGTGGCTTGTGAAATATTTCAGGCATACGTCAAATGCAAATGTTTCAATCAATTGAGAGTTAGCTAACCCTAGTGATGTTCGAAAAAAACTATAATAATAATTCTTGGATCATTTGAATGGCATGACACTCGACGAAATATTGCAAGACAAATTAAAACATGTATGTCTACAAGGAAGCAAGTGACATCAACATGATAAGATAATCTATGTAATATAAAAGTCATCTAAACCAGACCATTAAGCCCCATATTTTTATTTCGTCACAAGCTCAATAAGGTTATACGACTTACTAAGACAAGGTATAAAATGCTTTTAGAGACCCAGAGAGATCAGACTAACACCTAAGGATTAAAAATAATTCCCAAAGATTATCTCTTCACTGTCATGTAATGATTATGAGATGGTCATGGGGTTAAAATTCAAGGTTAGGAAATTGACATACAAAGGGCCGTAGTATCTCATTCTTGGGTGCCTTTGACGAGGGTAGACTACACACTTGGTTCTTGCTATTTCTGAGGTGATATCTTCCAAGCCATTTGTTTTTCTTTTACCGTGTCTAGTCATGGGAGATAAACCAAAGAATATGTAGCGCTCTGGCGATATTCCTTTGATTGATGACCTTTTATTTTTTATTTTTTCTTTTCTTTCTTTAGATAATTCATTTTATTTTCTTTTGTCCTTTCGTGTTGAAAAACACATGCTTTAATGATTCAAACACCCTAGAGACTATGTAACACCATGGATATGTATCCGCAAGTGCTACAGGATTGGGCAAGCCTCTAAGCAGGTAACCAAGGTAGGATTTTGCTAGTCTCCCTCTGAGCCTAAAAGATCCTTCTTCCCATAGAATAATGAATGATCTCTTTTTGGGTTAGTTTATATAACCTAAAGAAATGGATATGACAAGGACTAACGAGATGGAAAGTGGTAAGTAGAATGGTATGATGACAGATTCAAAACAAATCGCAGTAGGGCTCTATTTCCCCCAAGAGTAACTAAATATCCCAAGGACCTAATATAACAAGTCAAGTTATGACAGAGGAAGAAGTATAACCAACGAGCTAATGACTAGTAGTTAGAAGGGACTCTCTGGAACAAGCTTAAATGCCTCATATATTAAATTGATTCTCACCATGATGACAGACTCACCAACTTGCAACATGATTCTTAAGGATGTCCGACATACCTATCCAAATTTGATGGGTGTCATATGCTGCTGAGGCCATTAAGAGATGCTCACACTTAGAAGGAGGATCCGGAGTTCATATTTCCAAGTACATGCACATCTTCCGACTTTCCATGTTTTCTTCCTGGGCACCTCTAGATGTTCTTTCTGGAATATTTATTCATTGGTGGGGGATAATACCAACCAACATGAAAAGTAGTATTGGTATAAAGGGGTGAAACCATATAGAAGGTGGTTTCAAGCTTGGATGTAAATTCATCCAGTCTAGATGAAGTATTTTCATTGCATGCAAATTGCTTCTGTTTCTAGTTACTTTTTCCTTTTCTCTTCTTTGTACATTGATTAAGAAAGTGTCATTTCTTGTGACACTTATAATATGTCACATGAATCTAACCCTTAGCACCATGATATGAAGAAGATGTACCCTCCTTATTAACCTCTGTGGGTCCCCTTTTCCTTCAATTTTTATTCACCTTCTCGATCAGTGAAAGGTTTTTGATCCTCATCTCTTTGGGATGACATTACTTCCTACCTCCTTTCTTCTTGGAAAAATATGTCCCAAAACTTCTCATCAATTGGGAAGTTTCCTAAGCATACTCACCTGAAACAAAGGATTCCAAAACATTAGAGAAACCATTTAGTGAAATAGGAACTAATTCTCCATCTTTAGTTTTCATACCAATAGAAAAGGGATAATCTTTAAGCATAATGATCTTCATAAGGTAACTTTCCACGATATCTAAATTACTCATGCATTTTTCGGTGATCTTGATATTCAAGATCACATTCTTGGAAATATTGACCCTTTCATAGAAATTTGCCTAAATGCATCAAACATTATGTTTCTAATTTTCTTGCGATGTGTGGAATTAGGTGGTCCTTCATGGAGACAAAAAGATTAATGTTCACCTTAGAAACCCTATTCTCATAATGAGATAATTGTTGAGGAAATATAGGAATTGTAAATTTTACATGGATTGTGTCCCATAGATTAATATCCTCCATCACTATTTTCAACCTACACTTCCAAGGTGTGAAATTGGAGACTCCTTCTAATCAGCCATAGTCTCTAAAACCTGACATTCTTAATTTCATCATTCATTTAGTCCCTTGGATCATACATCAATTAGATGTAGTTCACGATGTAGTTCAACCTCCTAGAGGTACTTGTTCTTTTTAGCATGGATCACTCCAATTATTGGAGCTTTTTGGGCATCACACACATTGAAATCCTTTGATATCAACTCCCTCCCATAGGAAGCTTCATTATCCATTCATTAGATGGGATAATTTCAACAACACACCTTCGATACCATGCTAAATTTCAATTAATGATAGTAGATATGTGCTCAATGATTATACCCTATAACTGAAATTAAAAATGTTAAGAAACATCAATGAAAACATTAGATTATCGAAAACTAAAAGCATAAGAGTTTATATTAGGATTGTAGATGTTGCATATCATAATTTCATATATATTTGTAAAGTGACATATTGAAGATATAATAAATCCTAAATCTATATATCTAAACCAACAAGCCATCACACTCTTACATGTGGTGGAAAAACACAACACATATCAAGTACACTCCTCAACTAATGTTCCCTACATGTTCAAACAATAAAAAGACATATGATAACACATGATATGCACACTCCTCCAAGCAGTGGTCATGTGACAAATTATACTAAATGGTCAACTCATTCTTTAAATGAAAATAAATTACTATTGACAATCATTAGTCAACCGATCAATTGTTGTTTATAAATACAATTTGCTAAAAACAGAAAATCTATAAAATAGGAAATGATGAAAACTTATGGTCAATGGAGAACATACTCGAATACATTAGAAAAAATAACACTCTCTTTTTGAGAGGAATGTGTTCTCCACCAAACCAAGTTCCTCTCTCAACATCTCGAGCCTATGCTTTGCAAGGGAATTGGTCAGAATGCTAGCCACCTTTGTATATGTAGGAATGTAATCACAAAACATTGGATTCTCAAAAAATGTGATGCAACTCCGATTATTATAGTAGATCATAGTGGACTCCAACATCTCATCTGTTAACTCTGCTACCATATTTTGAAGCCAAATAACTTCACAACTAAGTGAAGAAGATGTCATATACTCTTCTTTTGTTGAAATTAATTCAAATTCCACATGATTCTTATTAATTCAAGAAACAATCCATCTGTTTAAACTAAATCAACAATTGGAAATTCTCTTCCATGTGCCTAAATCACCTATTGAATTTTAATTAATAAATACTTGGAATAGTAACTCACCATCTGCGACATACTATGTGCCATAATGATCGTTCTCTTCAAGTATATGATATATGATATATATTTCCTAGTATTCACAACATACATCATAGATATTGTTGACGATTAAAATTGCAACGAGGAATTCCGCCCGCAAAGTATTTCTAAAAGCCTATTATTTAAACTACGCTAATAATATATAATACTAGTAGGTGGGACCCCTTGTAGACTGGATGCTCAGATATAGTCATATCACACATTTTATGTTGTTGTTTCAATGATGCTTACGGGGTATTATATGGTTGACGATGTAGTTATGGTTTCATTTTTGACATAGTGACATGTGAATGATGCATTTTATGGGATGTTATCTTATTCAAAGATTTATTTTTATATGAGGGGCATATATTTACAGTTTGCTATGTTTAATCATGTCACCATGATTTATTACCTGGCTACACATGCACAAGAAATATGTTAGTAATGACATAAACAAAAGCAAAAGGAAGAAACTTATGGGAAAAAAATCCTAAAAGAAAGGGCCTATGTTTATGCTATGTTAGAAGTTATGTGCAATTAAAAATGTAAATATGTTTGTGTTAGTCATAACTATTAAATGGATATGTGATTTGCATTGAGTTATTGTGGGAGAATATGATATGGCAAGGCATTTGGTATGGTATGAAAAATTGACAAGGATTAATGTGAATATTTGGGTGGCGCATTTGGCAAGGAATATGCTCACAGGTTTCGATAGTTTGGAAATTGATTACATGGTTTTAATGCATTAGTGAGTGTTGGCTGTCGTGTACTTAAGAATTGAATAGACGAGGAGATGGAAGCGATGTGCAGTAAATGCATGTCACTCCATACTCCCCCCACCAGGCTGTCACCCTAGTATGGTTATTGTTGCATTTTGATCCGTTGGTGGTTAAGCTCTAAAATTCAAGCTTGGGAAGGAAACCCTCGACCAACTCGCCCCTTTTAAGCTATTGGTTATAGGTATGGTTATTTTTCACCCAATCCATGAATTACTCTCTATGTATGAATGAAAAATGGCTCAGTAATGCTTGGGTTTGTGTTTTCCTGAGGCTCTCAACTGTTTAAATGCGTGGTTTTTTTCTCTGGAATGACTGTGTGGTTGTTCAATTTGCAAGTAAAATAATTGGTTTGGTTGAGTTGTACATTCACTGGTTGTTCTGTTGTTGAAAATCGTGATGGGTCTTTTTGGATTTTGAATGAATATGGGTATTATCGCTCTATGTTTTTGGTGAAGGTTTTCACTCTATGTATTCTTGTTTGTTGCTTCCTCACAGTTATGAGGGTAACCCTGTCCAGGCGTTTCAGACTGCCATTTGGTTGTTGTGTATTTTCCAGATTCATGGTCATGGGTTTATTCACATGGTCGTGGGCTTGTTTTCATGGTCTTGGCATCAACATATCTCAGAGGTCGGTCTTAGGGTGACCATTATGCCAAGATATATGATTTATGGTTGTTGGGTGATATAAGTGATGCCTCAGGTTCTGCATTCCCACTGGCATTGTTATCAAATGATTCATCTCTTAAGAGATGGACATAGGTTATATCTCAGTGTGTTCTGGGTAACTATCACTGTCCAGTGGACATTCGCTTCTCCTCTACATTGGGTTTTTTACCCTACCCATCGTGTTTCCTCTATGGCTAACTGTTGCACCATTGCCCATACCGAGAGTTATAAGGAACCCTGTGGTTTCTATGATGCTTGTATCAAAGGGTCTTTTCCTGTGGTCGTTATGATCTGAGGACTCTATTTATATGTGCTATTGATGATTGAAGCGCACTATTGATTTCTTCTTTGTATTTGTTGTGACCAAGCCCAATTTTAATAGTGCCCAACTATTCTTGCTCCTGTCAGGCATCTTTCTAGTTTTCAAAGATTTGTTGTAAAGTGAGTGGTTATGACAGTTGCATCGAGTACTTATCTCATCTTTATTTGATTAAATTGGTTGAACGGTATTGACCGGGAATGAGTAATAATTTGCAGTCAAAGGGATGCCTCTTTTTCATTATATTTTGAATCACTGGGTCCTACAACATAGTGTTGATTGCAAATTGGAGAATCCTATGTGTTTCACTAAGCCCGATCGGGATCATAGCAAGTTATGAGATTGATAATTGTGTTTACTTCATTATTTTTACTGTGTATCTATTATGGAAGCATAATGCATGTTGTAAATAATTGCATCAACAAGGATGAAGCTTGGGTTTTATATGACTATGGTTTCATTGCAAAGTTTTATTGGTTGATATGATGAGGAGTGTATGAAATCTGACATGTTTTAGAAGTCCGTTCGATTTGGAAAGGGACATGTGCATATGTTTTATTTGATTGATTGTGAATTGATGGATAGTGTATGCTATTTTATAGTATGGATAGAGGTGGAGCAATGGTTGCTATGTGTTTTCTTTCGATTCTTAAAAGGAAAGGAAAGAAATTAAAGACTAAGCATTCTCTTAATGGGACTGTTGAAATTCGTTTAGATTATGAGTATGATTGCAGACTGTGTTAATTGAGAAGTTTTGAAGAGTTCAAATGTGGAACAATAAACAATTTTGATACAAAATAATTATTAAATTGGTGTTGGTATGTTTTGTATTGAGTATAGAGTTATGTTTATTGATTACTTGATTTGTTTTATGAACAATATTTGTTATTTCCCTACCATTCTCTCACTTTTTCGCATAGTAAAAGTCACCTCACCTTCCTAGATTCACTATTCACTCCCTGTTCTTAAAATTAAATTATAGTTGAATGAAAACTTTGTATTATAACAGTTCAAGGATGGCACAAGGATGAGTTAAAGTTGATTTGTTTTGTTGTTATGATACAGTTGATTATTTGATGATTTGTTGAGAAATAATCATGATCTACCCCCCTTCATTTTATCACTTTCTGCTCAATACAATCCCTCATATATCCTAGAACCCTTATTCACCCCCTACTCATTGAGAAGTATTAAACAATTTTATGGATTGGATTGCATGAGTCTGATGTGTTGCTAAGCCAAAATTTGTTTCATATTTAAAGAGATGTCATGTATGGTTTGTTGAATAAACTAGTTGCTAATAATCAATGCATACATGAATGAGTTTCTTTAGTAGAGGTAGCCATGGCCAGGGTAACAGAGGAAGAGGAAATTGGAACAGGGGTCCTAGAAGGCCAAGGTTTTCTATACATTTGGATGCAAACTCACAAGAGTTGAGACGACTATTTCAAGCTAGATTTTTTAACTGGATTAGACAAGGAGTGGTACAACCTAGGCCAGAAAGGCCTCCTTTCCAAGCCCCACATATCCATGGTATCCTAGTTCCCCCTCATGTTTCATTACAACTAGAAGTCCCTGAAAATGACGGATTGCAAGAGATTGTCCACCCGATAGTCTCCCAACATCGTGGCTGGCCCAATTTGTCTCTACCTACTCCTCCTCCACCTGTTAACCAAATTTTCCAAGCTTCCAATGCACACTCACCAGTAAATTCTTCCCACGCAAGAAAGAGGTTAAAAACCAAAGCTCACCATGCACTTGATAAAGGAAAAGTCATTGCTGCCCCCTCCTCTCCATCAAATGACTCTGCCAAATCCATTTCATCCCGCATGAATTTGAGAGATGAATGCTCTCATGTTATCTGTGAGATTAGGCCTAAAGGCTCCACACAACCCTAGGAAAATTCAGAGAAATCAAAGGGAGACAACAACAAGAAGGGGAAAATTGCCTCCCAGAGTGGCAAATATGGTTTTTGAGTGTTTTTATTTATTGATTGTTGAAAATAGTTGACTTTTGAAATTTTTGGACAACACACTATTTTTTGGATATGTGGATATTATATTTTTGGATATAGTTTCAATTATCATTGATATAAATTGTCAAATTATGAGAATGATGATGGGATCCATAAGGAGGGATGTGTTTGATTGATTAACTAGTTGTGTTTATGTTTGTTAAAGAAACTAAAGGGAGTCAAAAGGGGTCCCACCTACTAGTTACTATTTATTAAAGACCCTTATTATTATTTTATTAATTTTCTCCCTTAACTAAAAAGTTGGTTGAGTTTTAGTTAACTTAACTAAAGAGGTAGTTTAACTACTTCAACTAATTTTTATTGCTTAAAGGAAAAAAGAGGAGGAACAAGAGGAGAATAGAAGGAGAAAGCATACTAAGGTTTTCTCTTGAGATTTATTGAGATAGTTCAATTTTCATTCATTCTTTAATTCATTGAAAGCCTAATTCTCTTTTATTATAGCAGGGTCCTATTGTAGACAATAAGATTCAAGGATGAATTACATAATTTAGACACTTGTTTTTCAGAGGTGTTGATCTATCTTTGATATTCTATGTAGACTTGTCTATTTGTGAATTAAATTTCATGACTGACAAAGACTATTGTGCAGAGTCAAGTGGGAAACAATCTGTGACAAGCTGATCTAGCTTTTAAAGTTCATTTTTTTACTTTATGTCAGAAGTCCTTTTGTATGGTTTTCATTGGGGACATCTAAGTTTGACTTTGGTCCAAACTTCCTCAAGGAATTTTGTAAAGAGAATGATTCTTTTGATAAATTGGAATGGAACAAGCGATTGATTTATGTCTCATATGTGTTGATTATTGACTTGGTATTTTTACTTCTGTCTCTACATTTATTTCTGCATCTATTATATTCAAAAAATTACATAAACATTGAATTTTTCAGCAAACTTTAATTTATAAGGAAATTAACCTAAGCCCTTGTAATCAATACCTGTGGATTAGGAAACAAATTTTGATGGCTATAAACATAGGGTGATATTCCCGTCTATCTTGATTTAGACAAGTAAGATCTGAAAATACTTGAGTAAGATCATTTCATATATTTTCCTCAACATATACCATCAAATTTCTATATATAGGAGGATCAACAAAATTTGAGTCTTTCTCACAAGTCAAGTTCAAATTTGGAACCATACGGGAAGATATGATTTTGTTGTTCAAATTTTGAAATCTCTTCAAAATCTCCATAGTATACTTCTTTTGTACAAGGAAGACTTCCCTTATAACCTACCAAACATATATTCCTATAATATGGAACATCAAACCAATGTCATTTATATCAAATTGATTGACCAGTTTATTATTTCACCATAACATGAGGTGGTGATAATTTCCTGTAATGATAATTTCATCTATGTACAAGACTAAGATAAGT
>JASDQU010337106.1:0-12604 GCA_032191745.1 Picea mariana | reverse complement strand
TGAAGAGAAGTATTGTATTTGGAGCAGTAGATCATTAAGAGGAAACTGTTATAACCCTAAATTGAACCACACATGCTTACCTGGCATCAGGCCAACTCATATCCCTTCATTGCCAAAACATCTGCTAAGAAACCTCTTTGAAAATCCTCTTAGGTAAAGTCACACGCACCCTAACCCACTACTGCACGTGTTTGAACATTGGCAGGCCTACTACAACTCACGTTTACCTAACAAATCACAAAAACAGGAAATTTTCCGATGGGACAAAAAGCTATGGGTCAGTTGATTGAAACTCCCAGCCATGCATGGTCGAGAGTTCGTCCAAAACCCTAGCTCCTTCTAGCCCATAAAAGAAGGGGTAGAGGTACCATTTGAAGGAGGAAAATTATAGCGAAGAAACTCTGCCCATTTGCCAAATCCATTTTTCCCAACCCTTTAGCCTTTCCTCAAGCCTAAGGAGAATTAATGCAAAGTAGTTGGAGGAAAAATAAGAGGAGGAGCCCACGATCAAGATCAAGGAGCGGTGGCTGGTCTCGACTTGGATTGTAAGTTGATTCATTTTGAAAATAATAAAAGAATATTTTTCCCATCCCAATGCATGAGTTATCTATGATTTGTGTAAGTTAGGCTTAATTTATAACCCTCAAGTAGAAAAGTAGCATGCATGCATAGTGTTTTGTCTTAATTGCAGGTTAACTTTGGAAGGATCAGCGCAAGTAAGCGGGCAAAGCGCAACGGAGGATCTACATCAAACATCAGTAAAAAGGTTAGTAGCTCCTTTCCATGCATGTATCGTGAAAGAGGGGTTTAAGTTTTGGGTGGTAGGTTAAAAAGTCATTTCTTTACGGTCAAAATCTGCATGCAAAGCTGACCCTAGTTTGCTAGTCCGTAGGGTAGTTTTCCCCACAACAGAATTGGAGACCGTACTGGGGAAGATACTCTTTAGGATTTTCAGATTTAGTTGAGTTTTTGGGTAGTTAAAGGATTAGATTGTCTGTTTCTTTGCCTGTCTGTTTTCTGTTAGGTCTGAGCTAGGAGGGAACCTGGTTCTTTATACCATTTTTTCCTTGACTGTTGCTTGATGGTAATTATCGGGACACACAGAGGTACACGCGGCCTACAGAAGGCCTGCACGCGTGTACCTGCGCCCTAACCTTCTACAGTACGCATGTGAATGCTAGCTAAAGAGGTTTCAGTAGCGTGTAGGAGTCAGAGAGCTTGAGAGGCAGGCCTCCTCTTCCCTGTCAGAATTATACATTCTCAGGGGGCTTTCTGGATCCTGTATGAGTCTTGCTGGTTCACAGTCTTGTCTCAGTTTGCTTTATTGCGTTTTGTTATTTTTTGCAATTATTTTTCTTTTTTGTTAAGAAGAAGCATCTAGGCCTTCCGGAGACCCTGGTTATCAATGCCAGAGGCCTCTTCTTGGTCTAGGTTTCCTGTGTTATTTTTGTCCTAGAGTTTATACATACACGTGGCCTGTGCAAGGGCAGACCGCAGGTACATGCGCTCTGTTGTAGCTCAGCACACGTTTGCACACGTTCTGTTTCAGTGACAGAAGCGTGCGTGACAGGCTGCTTTTCAATCAGGGTGGGGCATTCATTCCCTCCTATGGTGAGAAGTGTTCCTCTCAGGTGTTTGAGTCTAGGGTTGCACAGTCAGTAGGTTAGGGCCTCTTATCCTTAGCTTGTTTTTTCTTAGTTGATATTTGATAGAAAAGATAAAAAAAAAGAAGGATTTTATTTTATGGTTTTTAGACAAGTGGAAGAATTTCTGCTTTTTGATTGCCATTGTGTGTCTTTGCTTTGATTCTTTGCGATCTGCACTTTAAGACATAATTTTGTTTTGTTTTCTTGGTTTTGTGCTTGTCGGCATTTTCCCTTTGTTGCTTCATTTAGCACTTAAATAAAAAAAAAATATATCTCTTTTTCATTTTTTTCTTTGTTTGAAGATTGTGTTTCTGCATCAATAGCTAGGGAGAAGTCTTTTTGTTCATAATTTTTTGTGGGGCATTTAGAGCATAAGTAGCTCGTAGATGAGAAAAAATTCCTTTATGTTTGCTGCATGAAATCTTAGCAAAATTGAAAAGAAAAAGAAGTCTTTCTTTGTGAAAAGTTGTTGATTTTTGCATTTAGTAAAAGTCTTTTGTTTCCAGCATTTTTCGTTTATTTTTTTCTTTGAGTCTTTACACATCATCAGTTTCACCTTCATACCCTGTGACGTAAAAAAACCAATAAAAGCAACGCTAATTTAAAATCTATTAGACTTTTTGTTTGTAGGGTTCACAAACTAGTTCAGGACTAGGGCCTTGGATTAGGTTGGAGAGGAAACTCTTCAAGGCCACTCAAAACCAAACATTGGAGTCTATGATAGGGAGTGTAGAAGTCCAGTTTCGTGGAAGTTATCCAGGACCCCCCTCTAACACAGGGGATAAAAACGAGGTCGCGTGAGGAAAGGTAGTGGAGATAACCCCTCCAAAGCCAGACCAAGCGTAGTGGAGAACACATATCGAGGATTTGTCTTGGGATTCCATTGTTTGCATTTGCCATGGGGATTCGTGTGTCTTGAATCCGTTCGAGGTCCTCAGTTGTCTTCCAAACCATTTGCTCTCAATACCCTTGACAGGTTTCAGGCTTGATACCCTGCTCATTTTGGTCTACCCAACTATCGACTGTACCCACCTGGTGACTATTCGCGTGCTACCAAACTAGTTGCCAATCTTTTTAGGGACATACACAGGTGACTGCAGGGGTGTACCGTGGTACCTAGGACAGACATCGGGCCACACTTTGCAGAGTATACCCGGAGGGTGCTTCTGTATTCGAGTTGCACTTGCACCGGTAAGTTGCTCTAGTGTTGGTTGTTGTAACTGTTCTTCAAAATAATTAGTGATTTCTTGTCTTATCTCTTAGAGGCTTTTTTTTTAGTGTGTGTTACTGTTTGATCGAGTAGAATACCTTAGCGTGTCTTGGATCTTCTCACACAGTGGAGGATCCCAAGCTCCGCCGGTCACGAAGGATCCTGGGCCTGCTGCTGGTTATACTAGAGCCACTCCTGCCACCATTGAGGCGGAAGTTAGACCAACAAAGGTCTTTCGAAGCAACTGGGTTACAAACCATTATGCCCGAACAACTCCCGGAGGAATCAATCGCCAATCTTGGCTTGGTTGAAACCCTAACCACTGATACTTGGCTATCGATCAGTGTACCAATCCAATTTTACGAATGCCTATCAGTGCCTCACATAGCTATGGAAACAAACGCTGTTACTTCCTCTGGGAATTCTTCCATTCCCACCATCGTTGCTACCACATGAGAAGCATCTCCTAACTTGCCGTCATCGGTTCGGGCCGCCATGGTCTCATCCGTAACTACGTCGCACAATGGATCGACCCCATCTATCATGGCGGCCACAAATCCCTTCACACCTAGTGTGATAGGCTCTCCGTTCTCATACGGTATGCCTAGTTTGGGCACAAGTCCTGCACTCACTCACTCCACTTTATAGACTTTGGGTCTGGGGGTAGGGAGCTCTAATGCTCCTCTGCAAGGTCAACTTGGGGGCATTCCTATCCCTTTTAATACTTTTCCTTATGCTGGAGGTCATATCTCTCCTTCGTCCCCTTCGCTTAGTGGTCTACATCAGCAGTCCGCCGGGCAGCCTGCACACACGAGTTTATTTGGATCAGGGAGTCAAGGAACACATGCCAAACTCTGCCGGTAGGTTCGTCACTGTTTGTTTGGAACGGGACGTTTGGTAACAACACTTTCGCATCCACTGCTTTTCCATCTGGGGGCACTCCTATTTTTGGATAGTCTACTCCGACGCAGGGTACTATTCCGGTGTCGGGGGAACATATAGCAGGACCTTGGAACTCGGGACAAGGATCCGTTCCCTCCTTTGAAATGTCGTTCTGGGGTAATTCTTTCCACAGTCAATGGAACCATGGACAGACTACTATGCCTCTCCCAGGAGGACCGGCATGGGGTAATCCTTCCCAAAGTCCATCAAACACGATGAATGCCCAACATCCTATGTCCTTTATGGGGAATTAGGCAATGATGTCTCCACAGATGCAAAATCATTACGCTGGTCAGGGCCATGGTTTCTACCAGAATCCGGGCCAGCAGCCAAACTTTTTCTGGCAACCTGGTGCCAGTCAAACTCCAGGACCCTTTTTCCTAGGCTATCAGCAAAAACCCAAACTACCATTCCTGGCGACGTTACACTTGCCAGATTTGATAAGGTTTTTAAATGATCCTATTTCTCACGATCCACGTTGGCCTCCTATGCCAACGAAGTTTCCTTCAGACATTCCAAAGTTTGAGGCCAAGCCTAACGAAGATCCAGGTGATCATGTGACTACCTTCCATCTTTGGTGTTCATCTAACTTATTGAAAGATGACTCCGTCTAGTTGTGATTGTTTCAACGCACTCTTATTGGGAGTGTCGCAAAATGGTACATCGAGCTTGATTGCTCAAGATACTCTTCTTTTGGTGAATTGGCGGTGGCCTTCCTTAACCATTTCCAGTTACTTGTGAGATACGACGCTGGCACAGAGCTGCTTGCCAATTTCGAACAGACGACAGCGGACCATATCTTTGATCATATCCGAGAATGGAGATGCCGAAAGAGTCTAATCAAAGTACCATTCCCACCAACATTCCTTCTTGATTGGTTCCTTAAGTCCTTAGTCCCACAATTATCCAAAGACATCATGACCTCAGGAGTTTTCTCCAAAGAAGATGCAATCATGACGGCTCAACAGTTTGAGATTATCTATTCTCAGTCTGGTTTATTGTACAACATCCTGACGGATGCACCACGATCGATACTGGATAAAACTAGACATAGAGTTGGACCACATGTCGATGGTATTGTGGGTTCAACCCAAACCAAGCCCGCTGAGGAATTGACAAAACAATTGCAACAATTATCTATCCAACACTCAGTGGCTAGCTAGCCTACTACTTTGGCTGCCCCTCCTACCCAAACGTCGGAAGTACACTCCGTGTAGACGACTAACCCAAAGGCCACTCAGCAGCCTGAGGGAAGAGACGAAGCACGTAGATAACCTAGCAAAGAAACTGCGTGATGATCCCATTATTCTGACACCATTTGAAAACATTGCACTCAATTATTTACATTGATGATGTACAACCATAGACTAGGGTCACATGTATGGGTGTTGACCATGATGTTGAATTAGTCTAAGAAATCAAGGTCCAATGCACACATATCAGCCTTAATTCTAAAGTAGTCTAAGAATCTCATCAATAAATCAATAATTAAACGTCGTGTCTAATACACTAGTAATATCTCTTATATAAGGTTAAATTATACTCTACCCACTAAATCACACCTTATTTTTTTCAATGTTTCAATGATAACATGTGGTTGGTCAACTAAATTATAGTAATCTAACATAAACATTTTAAATCCTAAAGAATATACTTCACTTACAATACCTTTTAATCTTTAAGGATTTAACTTCCAATACATGGAAAACACATTTCATGGTTTCTTGAGGTATTATATTTGAAGCCACATTTCTACATTTGAGCAAGAATTAACCGACTCCTTAAGCACATCCAAATTGGTTCATGTAGTCAATCGGATTTAGTTTGGGTGGTTGGTAGGAATCATTGTTATCCTCCCCACTTGGGTTTAATATCCAAAAGTGACATTTTGACTTGATATTGACTATATTTTTATCATGGCTTCAAGCCTCATTGTTTACTCTCTTTGTGCCATAAATATTCTAGGTTTTACCCTAGGTACCATCCTTGAAATGAGGGGAAGTACTTGGGGGTTTTACTTGGGCTTTATAACAAAGAAAAAAAATCTAAATGGATTCATTTTGTATCTTTCTCATTGATGATTTTAGGGGCTAAATTTCGCTCATGGGCTAATTTTCCATGGTTTTTCCAAAAACGAGATTCGCTATTTTAAAAAAGATTCACCCAAATTCTATAGGACAAAATTATTTTACCTTAAAAATCGCCAAAATTTTATAAAAACTATATAAAATCCTTAGAAATTTGAATATTTTTACAAAAATATCGCCAAAAATTTATACTTGGCATATTAAGGCTTAGTAGTATTCGCCAAGGTTTCTACATTTTAAAATAAATTTTCATCCTTAAAATCATCCCTAATCTTTCTTATGTGGGTGATCAAATTGGAATGTGTATTTTTTCACATGATTCATGCTACTAATATAAGTGATAGTTAATGAGCATTTCCATATTGTTGGATTACATCATATGATAAAATCAATAGTTTGGAACTTACTTTACAGTTCGTGGATATTATGTTTGATGCACAAGAATAAAATAGTAATTCAAGATTGACCTAAGGGTCAAAACCAGTAGTTTTTTTTTAATTCAAACAATTAAAAAAATAAAAGGCACCACTGAGAAGAGAGCGTAGTCCTAGTTTAATAGTTCATCGAGTTAACAATTCACGTGAAGAGATAATGCACCTTCACTGAACAAATAAATTATGTCGAGATTGGATTGCATTCTCACTACATATAGCTTATCTAAACCACGGAATTTCTATAAAAACTAAACATTTATGATATGCTAGTATATATACATTTATGATAGACAAGTAATATATCTGATATTTTTGAATATGGACAAGATGGATCCATAATCCAAAGTTTTCATAAGTCGAAGAAAAATGTGGGTGCTTATGATTACAATACTTAGAATAAATCCGATATATGTGCATAACATACATCCATAATCCATAATTTTGGATTAGCCAAAGAAAGAGGTGTGTGATAATGCTAATTTATTTAAATACTAAACATTTATGATATGCTAGTAAGGAAACAAATAATTGTTGACACCAATGAGAGATTATATTGACAATTGGTTAAAGAATTCCTTAATTAAAATAATAGAATCAGATCAAGAAGAGGTAGTTGCAAGAAATCAAAAAATTCTATCCAAGATCACAAAAGGCTTTTCAATGAGAAGAGAGAGAGAGAGAGAGAGAGAGAGAGAGAGAGAGAGAGAGAATCCATCACGGTAAGACAATTGATCACCTTGCATAGTATCCTATTCTTCATTCTGCTCAAGCATAAATCATCCAGTTGTGTATTTTGATTTTCTTTGAGAACCCACAACTGATATTTGATCGTCTCCTTTTTCTTCTTTCAGGTGCAACCTTGTTGTACTTTATTCTATGGTCCATGGGAGCCCCATCCCAATCCATTTGGATGAATTCAATATTTTTATATTAAAACATACTATTATTTTGAACTCCCAAGAGAACTACTTTGGGGTTTAATTTCAATGATTCCTCAAACTTTGAGTTTATGAGCATAAGATTTTTTAAGTGGACCTATCATATTCGCTTTTGTTTTGAATGAAATACTCTTTTAAAGTTCTCTATAGTTGGGGACTATTATCTTTGTTTCATATGAATTTGATCAACTTTTATCAAGTTGTGATGGATGTGAGGAATGTTTTGTCTTCATATGATGGTTTCTTTATTGTTGTATAATATTTTGTATATGTTTTATTTTAGTCTTTAAAAGATCCCCGGTCCTTCCCTCATGAAATTTCATCTAAATATTATTTATACATTTTAATAGTATTTTGTATTTTATTTCAAGCAACAAAGATTGTGTTTTATGTTTAAAATTTACCATTTTGATAATTTTATCCAAGATCATCAAGCTACATCTTTCACATTATAACAGAGGAGTACCACCTCTATAAAAATGCAGGGGGATTTTTATCCTCGTGAGTTTTTTGTTGAGATTGTGACCAATCTGAACATAAACACCTCCCTAGGTGAATTAAATATTCACCTCCCCTCCACTGCTAGAATAGATTGTAGCCAAATATTATAACCCATCGATCTATGCACTTAATGCCAAAAAGGGTAGATTCCTACCAACAACCCAAAAATTAGATTTAATATCCTACAAAAATTTCCATTTCCAAGCACAAGGGAAATCATCGGATCGCAGGCCCGTAAAATCGAGCTACTCAAAATTGAAAACAATAGGTATCTCCCTCTCTATACTACACTCATCAGATAGAAGCATTTTATAATTAACTATTATTCATCATTTATAAGTATTTTCAAAAAGTGAGAAGTGCAAAAATTAACATTCATTCATATATATTTTTACAGAGCACTGAGAATACTTATATGTTCCCAGAATAAAAGTTGTCCAACCAATAGATTGAGGGAAAATGACTTTCCACCCAACCGTAGGCTCTGCTGCACTTGTTCTTTCTACAACATTCCACCCTTGTGCCAAGCCATGATACCACCAGGGGAAAATCACAAGATTTCTCATAGGTTTTGGGTCTTAAAGTGAAGGCTACTCTCCTTCACTATAGGAAACAAGAAAAATCCCTTCTATTTGTTGAGTTCAGGGACACTAGGATCTTCCCATATGCTTTCTCGGGTGGATTTCCTCTGCAAAAGGTAGTCCCTCAACGCCCTCCCCTTAACCAAATCTGATTTCTATCCAACAAGCATCAAATCATGACCCCCTCTGCTCAAGTTCGGGTCTCGATAGTTTTGATTCCATTCAATCTCCAGCTTACCGGGTAAGTTTCATTTTTTCTTCACAAAAATATGCACTCCTATCTTGCGTTATTGTTCCATGCACTTATGTGATTCCCTCTCTATTTTTCCCTTTCATCGTCTGTTTGTCTCCCATATTCACATCTCTGGATCTGGAACCTTGTTTCCCTCCTTGGGTTCATCCTTTACTTTCTTCTATTAAAATATTCCAAGAGTCAAAATCCCAAATAGGAGGGGCACTTCTTTGGTACTTTTGGTTGACAGATGTAGCTGATCCATCCTTCTTCCCTACACCTTCAAAAGGAATAATTAATTGCTTCAATCATCATGTCAAATATCGTAACTATTTTATTCTCAGCAAAGGAAGGAAGGGTACTTCAAACCAATATGGTCATCAAGGATTTCTCAGGTGAAGTTTAATTCTTTTGATAAATAGGGTAATTCTTAATTCCCCCTCACCAATTCCCACTCATCGTATCATGGTCAGTACTTTAAAGATTCATCCTTTAGTCATCTTGTTGGAAATTTGTCATTAAACATAAACACAATTACATTTCCTGCCACTCACAGTCTTTAAATCTTAATTATAATTACATATTGAGGGAAAATGGGGTTCTACACCATCCTTAAAATTTTCTCTCATTCCTACCACATGAAATTTAATGGACAAGGCAATGCATCCCCTCAACAATTAAATTTTTAATTAGTTGTTTCTCTTATGTGTGGGAAACAAGAGGGAGACATGAAAATTTATTGTGACATCATTTATTGGTATCTTTGAATTCTATTATATTCCCATATTGTGGATCATTTAGAGTGGCATCAAAATGTTCTCCTCAAGTAGAAATAAAGAGAAATTCAAGTGTTGGATTGTTGGTTTGAATTTACACATATTAAAGGTATCAAAGATGGGTAATATTGTCTTTCAAGGAGTCATTCCTGTTGTTATTTATTATTGGAGTGATTTGTTTTGCATTGAATTTTGGTAGGAACAAGTGGAAACAAAGTGTTCTATCTATTTGAAATAATAGATATTCCTTCCTTTACAAAAATGAAGGGGGTTCCCAATTGTTTTTTAAGTATTGTAGTAAAAAGTGTTAAATTAAATATTTTGATGTAAGTAACCTTAGAGTTTATAAAACAATTTAAACCATGCACATATTAAAATTTGTGTTGCCTTGTTTCAACACTATACTGAAGGAAGAATGTTGGTGTGATAATTATCATTTAATGGAACATTAAACATAGTCTATTCATTTTTTTTTATTACTAAGAATCTTGAGTATTAATTTTTTTTTATTACTAAGAATCTTGAGTATTAAGAAAAGTACAACCCATACAATTGATAGTCCATATGGAGTAAAAAATTGATGTGTTAATCAATTGAATTTTAACTTAGCATTAAGGTGTTTTTTTATTGTCATATTCCACAGAAAAGGTGTTTTTATTTTATTAGGTGTTTTTATTGTATAATTGATGCAACCAAATTGATGCAACCAGCTTACAACCAAAAACGTATTTGTTGTATTTGTTTATGTATGCTCCACTTGGTTCGGATACTAAACAACTTCTCAAGATGTCTTTTAGAGTGCAAAAAATTATGAAAAAATTTACACCTCAAAAGAGTGATAAAATCAACAATTTGGAATTTATTTAGTACTCGTAGGTAATATATTTGATGCACTAGAATCAACCAGTAATTCAAGATGAACCTAAGGGTCAAAACAAGTAATTTCTTTTAATTCAAAAAATTAAGAACATAAAAGGCACCACTAAGAAGAGATCGCGGTCCTAGGTTAATAGTTCATGGAGTTAGCAGTTCACGCGAAGAGATAATGCACCTTCACTGAAAAAGTTAAATTATGTCCAGATTGGATTGCATTCTCACTACATATAGCTTATCTAAACGACGAAATTTCTATAAATACGAAACATTTCTGATATGGTAGTATATATACATTTATGATACGCATATAATATATCTCATATTTCTGAATCTGGAGAAGATGGATCCATAATCCAAAGTTTTCATAAGTCTGATATATGTGCATAAGATGTGGATGCTTATGTTTACAATACTTGGAATAAATCTAACAGAAAACTTTGGATCCATAATACAAAGTTTTCATAAGTCTGATATATGTGCATAAGATAGATCCATAATTTTGAATTAGCTGAAGAAAGAGGTGGTGTTAATATTAATTTTTTTTCTAACAGAAAATTATTCATTATATTGATATATAATTTGTTTTCTTGATAAAGTATACAATTTTTGCTTAACTCAATTCTAGTTCATAAACCATGTTTTAAAAATATATTCTACCACTGATCCAACAAAACCAAAAAATAGTTAGAGATGAAAACCAACATGCAAACTGTAAAAAAATATTCGAAAAAAACTAAAAAATGCTCGCCACCAAATTACCTCAAAGTATTAACCAAACACAGCACGCCCTCACAATCTAAGCAAAACTTAAAAAAAAAACCTACTACGGCAACATTGTCACCAGCTTACAACCAAAAACGTACACACGAAGAGAGATAGCAAGGCACTTGCACTTCAATTCTGATCAAAATCTACAATACAATTATCAGAAATAAGAATGAACGACCTACCGATGATTTTATAAGTAATGACTAAGGCCACCACAGGTTGTTAGATTCGAAGGCTGATACTAATATTCGAACTGGTGTCTGAGACGTGCGAAGCCCTGGTAATTTTATTTTCTGGACGATCAGTTCCCCCTTCGAGTTAAATATGTACACATTTATTTTCCAATCAATTATCATGATCAACCCACCGCTGTTCACTGTCACGCAAAGAGGTAAGTTTATGACACCGCTCGTGCGTAGCTCACACCATATTTCACATTTTTCTGCTTCATTCAACTTCCACAGGCGAACACAATGATCATCCTTCACCTCCACTATCACCAGTTGCCCATTGTATTCACCTAAACCTGTATCAGGATAAAACCCTGTGCATTCCTCTGGCAGTGGGATTTCTGTCCAAAGTCCATCAGCAATATTAAAGGCTACGATGAGCTGGCCAGGACTGGGAGACAGACTCTCCCAGTGAAACTTTCCTTTGGAATAAATACCCTTTCCATAAGGCCGAATATGCTGGGGGGCCATCATGGAAACTGGAGTCCACGCGTTGGATTCTGAATCATAAATACACATCTCAATTCTTCTATTATCATCACCTTCACGCCATTGGATATAGTTGCCGAGCAGCAGAGTGCAACGCCTTGTGGAAGAATCGAAAGCCATTGCACTGAAACCGTAATAAATTATAGGAGGAAGAGGCAAATGTCTCCAATTCCCGGTACCAGGAGTTCCTATGGAAAAATCCTTCCTATCCCCCATTCTATGACAACAGAAGATGCTCTTACCAGTATCCGCAACAATGTGATTGAGAGCAACTTTGTAAATCTCTGAACCGCATCCTTCCATAACCCAAGATTCCACGTCATCTTTGAAATCCCATTGGAACTGAATCAGAAACCCAGGGGTGGAATGCAACGACCAATTTGGAACAATTCGTTGGAGGGCATCACGGGAAGACAGCAGATAATTCCACTGTTTACAGACAGTCCTCATTTTACCGAGAACCCTCAGGGGTAGCCTCGCTAAAACCATAGACAACAAATCCTCTGGGAGCCTTTGCCAGAGTTCTGCTTCCATTGCTGAAATATTTCTTTCTCGCGGAAAATATAGGAAATATTTTGCTTACTGTTGACACTGCCGCCGCTCTTTCTGAGCCCCTCCACACCTCTGTTGCTCAGTCCGTTCTGTTCTGTCTCAGGATCCAGCCTTTCTCCTAATAAGTGCGTTTGTTGACTATTTATATTATGCGAACTTAACCCTAAAATATAAAAATAAGCCTTAATATATATTATTCTAAAAAGGATTGATATAATATTGTTTAAGAGGAACACGTCTAAGGGTCCACTTAGGATGTGTAATTTAACCCTAAAAACCCACTAATTCACATTTATTTAAGTGAATTTGCAAGTTGTCTCTTTGCTAAATGTCCACATAAAT
>JASDQU010337105.1:0-12585 GCA_032191745.1 Picea mariana | reverse complement strand
GGGGGAGCAACCCCAAAGAAGAGAGTTACCTTTTTCCATTAAACTCAGGGGGAGAAACCCCGCCCTTTTCCATTGATTTCTAAGGGGGAGAAAAACCAAGAGCATGAGGACAGGGGGAGTGTTGGAAGCAGGTTGAATCATAAATAAAGGCTATTTTGGGAAGAAAGGCATGCACGAGGAAAGTGACAGCTGGAAGGAAGAGAAACACGTGCGCATGCATAGAATATCTAATGAAGCTAGGGTTAGGATTTTTTTAATACATTGTAATGGCTGATGAGCTAGAAACATATATAAATAGATACCTAGGAGGTCTAGGTAAGGGGTTGTTCATTGTAGAAGAGGAGAAAGTTAATGGGTTCTGAGTTATGGAGTGTTACCCGCATGGAAAGAAGTATCTAGTCGGTAACACTACTCTAATCCGATCCAATTTTGTAAGTTGTTGAGATGTAGGGGGTCAGAAGGGTAGATATCGAGGGTTAGATCACAAGAGGAGGATCCTGGTGTGATCTAGTTCGCCTCATAATAGATCTTGACCCGACTGAGGACGAACTGTAAAGTGCACGGGGCTATAGTTTTGGGAACTGCTATAATAAAAAAGTGAGAGCCAGATCTTTGTGGACGTAGCCTGGGGGGGTGAACCACGGTAAAACCTATGTTATGTGATTGAATGCTTGTATCTCTTTTACTATCCATAAGTCAATGTTAGAATGATGTATGAATGAGATAATGAATCTGATTATATTACATGCCTAATTGGGAATAACAGTTTATTGCTTTAAATATTTAGATAGGATTCACGACATGCAAGTCATAGATCCCCACTTAGTCTTGGATTGCAAGCACTTGAATATTGCAATCACCCATTAAGACTATCTCAGGTGAGACTGTGTAGTGCACTCTGTGTACTGCGTTGCCTTCTGGCTTACCAGAAGGGCCGATAGTTTTAAAGGCTTTGTTGGATCCATAGAAGACCTGAATCTGGGTCAATCATGTTAAAGGTATAACTCAGATAAACAACCAACAAATGGTTCCGTTGTCAGTTGGAACAACATAGGATTGAGTGGATGTGATCCGTTAAAAAAATGTAAGATCTGCGGAAGGCGGGTCAAAAGAATCGAACAACAAGAAGGTGAGAGAGTGTGTTGCTAGAAGGGGATGTTGAGACCATGGAATCCCACAAAACCAGAGATCGAAAGCTGGTTGAAGACAAAGGAGCTAGAGTTGTGCAGAAAGATAACATAAACCCTAGAGTAACATCGTGCAAATACCTTGAGAAGTATGTGTTTATTGATCTGCATGAAGTATTTTTTTGTGACTTTCCACACTTATTGCAGGAGTGGATATTAAGGTTGAAGGAAAACCATGAAGAAAATCAGATCCGACAGTTAGAGTGGACCTCAGTTCAGATCGCGCAATTACAGCGGGTGAATAAAAAATTCACTCACGTAGTAGATTTTTGGCTCGATAGTATTGTATCAGGCTTTATAACAAAATTTACAGTAGATACCGCGAAATCGTACAGCGCAACAGAGAAAGGGTTTCTACACGGGCCTTGAGAAAGGTATATTAAATTGTTGTATACTTCTATTAATATATTGCTCTATAACAAAGGTGTAATGAAAATGGAGTCAGACGACTAAACCTCCCTTCGTGCATGGGGGAAGGGGGGAAGCATTGACAGGAAAAGGATAAATGGAAGGAGAAGTGGATAAAGGAAAGAAGGAGGAAGCCTTGGACCCAATCATGATGGATGATGACCAGATCAAGAGGATCACGTCGACAACTGGAAAGACGTGTAGTGGAGTACCCTACCAATACAAGGTAAACGCCAAAAAGAGATTTGTAGCCATGAGGGAAGGCTTGGAAAGTGATGAAGAGGAGGTAGAGGATCTCTGAGCTATGGAGAAGATTGAGGAAATCCTGTGCACAACATATGAGAGGAAGATGAGAGGTCCAAGAGAGGGAATCAAAGGCAGTAATCCTATCCATATTAATGTTAGTTTGGAACCCATAAGCCCATGTGCGACTAACACACCAAAAAGAACACCGTCGTTTAGACAACCGAATTTCGGGAGAAGGAAGACAACAGGAAGTACATCTACACAAGGAACAACAACAGGGGGATCCATTTCAGGAATCACTAGTCAAGTATCTACACCGTGTAGAGGTAGTAGTTCAACATTCAGGATGGCAGGACACAATCCCACCATTAGGTTACCAGAATTCAAAGGAGAAGCGTCGTAGGACCCAGAAAAGCACCCGTTTATCTGTGAAAATATCTGGGAAGAAAAACATATCACAGAAGAGGACACTAAACTTGCACAACTATCCATCACACTAATGGATGGCGCACTGGATTGGTATATGAGTTTAGCTACAAACAATCCACCAAGGACAACCAGAACGATCTCGGATATAAAAACATTGCTGATAAATGAGTTTCAGAAGCCAAGTTTAGAGGACCAGTACATGACCGAGATGATAGAAATTAGACAGAAACCAGGAGAATTTGTATGGGATATTGACCAGAGATTCAAGCGACTCAAAGAAAAGTTGAAATACCTCATGACAGATATGAAACATAGACACTTTTTCGTCAATTCAATATTACCACACTTAAAATATCCACTACGACAACAAAAGTTTCAGACACAAGCATAGGCTCTACATGAAGCCTTACAACTAGAGGAAAACCAATATCAGAAGACAAACCCAAGCATCGAGGAGCTAAAGGAGGATCTGAAGAACCTAACGTTCCAGTTAAAACAAAACAAAAGTAAGGACAAACGAGAAGCCATTTGGTGTACCACATGTAGGACAGGAGGAAACCATAAGAACAAATGTCCAACATTTGCACAGTACATGGCAACAAGAATGCCAAATCTACTACCAAGAGGAGGACTATGGTGCAAAATTTGTAAGAAACAGGGCCACGATCCATATCACTGCCCAATGATGCAGAAGTACCAGATAGTCCCAAAGAGTTCATACTGCAACTTTTGCAAGTTAGTAGGCCATGATGACAAAGACTGTAGAACCATGGAGTTGATGAGATAAAGGACATTAAATGCATATAGGGTGCAGGAATAAATGATGATCAGGTAAGACGCACCTCATTTTAACCAGGTACCATCCCCATACAATACTGTGCAACAACAATATAATCATGCTCAACAACCATACAACACAACGTAGCCCCACTACAATACCATGTAGTATAACCAAGCACCTCAGTATAACGCTTCGCGAGGGGATCGAGTTTGATACATAGGATGAGGACGAGCAAGAGGAGTCTTTGGAAGATGTAGAGGACCAATAGTATGTCACAAATTTCAACATCCAGGACATTATGCAAGAGAGTGTCCACTTCCACCAACGACCTGTATGTATTGTCGCACAATGGATCATGATACAGAATAATGTCCTACGTTATTAGGGAAGATGAAGGAAAAGATAAGTTAGAACAATCAGAATGTTCAATGGATTTCAGGAGAAGCGAGGGATGAAGGAAGGAACATCAATATAGTGACGTGCAGAGGTGCTAAAACAAGAGATGATGTTGTTAAACATGAGCTAGTACATCACGAGTGGATTAAGAAAAATACCGAGCCACCCAAGCGATTTGATGTAGAAAAGGAAAATGAGACCTTTAAGGAGGCCAGAAAAGAATTTATCAAGCATAATGTTGCATCTACCTCTACCACGCAACATACCTAAGACGTTCCAATGTATGAAATGCCGTCAGCATTGGACCATACCAGTGAAGTCCACCCAGGAAACAAGTAAGTTGTATTAAAACTTTTCTGCAATCCTGTATTCAATTATTTAAGGACCCATCATCTGTTATAGTATTACATAATTTGTTAGATAGATGCACCACAAACTTTGAGGGAAAATTGGAACAGAGGATAGTGAATCACCTCCATGCCAGAAGGAGAACCAACAAAGAGTTTAGATTGAATGCCAACATCAAAGATTTTAACATGGACAATGTGATATTAGATCTGGGATTTGAAGTTAATGTATTACCCAAAAATACAGGGAAATGTACAGGAGAGCCGACATTAGGATATTCACCTGTTCAGCTAAAATTGTCAAATCAGCATAGAGTCCTACCAATTTAGAGATTGAAAGGAGTAACAACAGATCTGTACGGAGTGCGCACTAAAGCTGACTTCAAGGTAATAGAGATAGTGGACGACACAACATCTTACCCAACATTGCTCGGATTGGATTGGGCGTTTGATAGCCAGACCATAATCAACTTAAAGACATGAAAAATGACCTTCGATTCAGGAGAATACATGGTCATTGCACCATTAGACCCTTCAGAAGGGGAAAGGTTTGTAGAGCCTACTTGCCTGGACTTAGAAGAAATTAGCCAGTTGTACAGAACAACTACGCGAGACGAAGATTACATAAATCCAACTACAAATGGGATGCACAGTTGGACGAGCATTACCTCATGTGCGTCAAACTTAGATATGAGTTCAGAGAATTGGAAACAGAGGCTACACGAATTTTCCACAAGAAGATGCGCAAGAATAGACCGTGCAGTAAGATGTGTAGGTACAAAGATAAGGGAACCACCTAGTTTCCATGGGGTAAATGATCTAGAAGCATTCTTAACACATTATGAAGATGAAGTGTTAGAGAATCAGAGACTCTTAGCACTAGATATAACACTCAAGACCACACCTGGAAGATGGTGGGGCACACACAAGTAAACAATCAAGGATTGGTACCATTGTAAGCGGTTACTGCACATAAGGTTTGGCGCAGAACAAATAAGAAACCAACAGTAGAAGTACGATGGACAGGGTGTTGGGCCACTAAACTATCATTATTTCTACCATTTCTTGACACATATTTCATCCATTTCTACCATTCTTTATCGCGTCATTTATCATAGTTTATCATATAATTCCATTTTATAATTATTTATGCTCTTGTGGGTAAACAATATTTGTTCTCCTTTATTTTTAATAAATTGAAGATTATTATGCATGATTTTGTTGATAATGGTTTATTAATGATTTTTTTTATAAAATCACTCATGATTTTGGCCTCCAAAATATCTTCCAGATTGAAAATTTGATTTTCAGTTTATAATCAAATATTCTAACTCAGAAATCCACTGGAATAAAAAGTGACAGTTTTGCGTTTGATGTTCCGAGCAACTGAAGATGAATCTTGAAAATTAAAACATGGGTTTTGTGCAGAACATACCAATTCATCTTCCCAATGAGAAGTTTTCCAAACTTTGATATGTATTGAGAGAAACATAAGTTTCTTTGAAGATGATTTTCTCATATTTGTTGTTGTGGCGTTTTCTAAATTATTCCAATTGCAATGCCCGACTCGAATTGTTTCAGCTGATTGATGATGGAGAGATATTCCAGATTTGATATTGTTTATTCATATTATGTAATCAATCCAAAATTGTAATAGGAAATCATTTTGTAATCCATTTAGTTGTAATTTTCCTTTCCCCTCTGTGTATTTAAATGAAAACAGATTAGAAGGAGAGAGGGTGGAGAATTATGGAGTTGATGGAAAATTTTTGAATTTGAGGCAAAGCTAAGAAATTCGTTCTGGTGTAATTATTTCTCATATATTTTAATGAAGGAAGATGTCCATTGAGTTTTTCATCTATTATTTGTAATTTGATTTGAATTATTTTCAAGGAAGAACTGACTCTTTGGCAGGTGGGCCCACTTCCCTGGATGAGGTGATGCCTTGAACATCAAAACTAGTTTAGTTTTGTGCTTGTTTCTTTGAATTTCAATTTATGTTCCTTAAAGAAAATTTCATTTTCTTCAAGCAATTTGTTGGCTACTGTATTTTCTAGATTTGATATTTCCTACAATTTCTAGATTTCATTTAATTTATTTTTCTAGATTAGCATTTGAATTCTGTTGAGTGCAATAAGTTAAATTTCCAATTCAACAAGGCGTTGTTTAATTTAGTGTTGATTCAAGTTGTGTGATTAGAATAAGTCTCCTTTCCTATCACTTGATTTCTGCTTCTTGAATTTAGTATTGATATTTAAGTCTTGCATTTTATTTCTTGTTGAATGAGCTTGATAGTGTAGAACATAATCATGTAGTACTAGTGTTAGTCGTCGATAGTTTATTGCATATATTTTGCAGACTGCCTTGAAAGAAAAAGACGTTACTCGGTTGATAATTAATGTACATGTGATTAGTTGTTTCTTTATTAAGCAATTAATTGTCCCCAACACAGGGGACACCAGCGAAACACTTGGAGAAGTGCAGAACATTGTGGAAAATGACACCCCCAGAGGAATGGTCTCATCATTTCATACATACCTTAGAGGGAATCCCAACAAACTAGTATACGGACCAGGAATTGCGTAAAGGAACTACGAGCTGGAAAATACTACAACAAAACTTTATAGTCACTTTCTCATTTGAACATGAGAACCCCAACATAGATGAAACACTTAAACAAATAAGATGGGTGATATTAATTAACGAACCAGAAGTCGAAGTCATAACAAAGGAACACCAACGGAATAGACAGACAGTGAAAGAACTGTTGTCATGCTACCATGTACAGGAAGAAGTACCAGATGAAGACAATCTGCACGATATTCAAATTGAGGAATATGAAGATGAAAGAGAAGTGGAAGGTCCACCTCTAGAATCAGAAGTAATTGTTGCAGCAATCAAGGTGAAGAAAGTCAACATTGGGACAGTTGATTTTCCCAAAATGGCTAGAATTGGAGACTACTGGGATGAGTAAACAGTGGAAATCATAACAGATCTACTGCGTGAGTACAACGACCTATTCCCCACAACGTTCACATAAATGAAGGGCATAGCAAGAGAGCTAGGTGAAATGAAGATACCACTCAGAGCTGAGGCATGACCAATCAGACATCGACCATACAAACTAAATCCAATATATAAGAAAAAATTCAAAGTTGAGATTGATAGGATGCTCAAAGATGGGACCATAGAACCTATGGAAGAATCAGAATGGATAAGCCCAATGGTAGCTTAGGAGAAAAAACAAGGCAGGATAAGAATATGCGTCGACTTGAGGAAGTTGAATGATGCGTGCCTACATGACTCATTCCATACACCATTCACGGATGAGGTATTGGAGAACGTAGGAGGACATGAATTTTATTCATTCACCGACGGATTTTCAGGATACCGTCATATCCAGATAGCACCAGAAGATAGATAGAAGACCACTTTTGCTATAGAATGGGGATCCTACCAGTACACGGTCATGCCATTTGGACTGAAGAATGCACCAGCAAAATTTTCCAGAGTAGTCATAGTTGCATTTAAATAATTTATCCACCAGTTTCTAGAGTATACTTGGACGATTGGACAATCTATAGTCTGTTGAAATACCTTGTAGAGGTCTTGGGGCTGATGTTAGAAAGATGTAGGCAGTGCTAGATATCGTTAAACATCAAGAAATGCATCTTCAGGACACCGTTTGGGATACTGTTGGGCCATATAGTATTCAAGTAAGGTTTATTAGCAGATCCTGCCAAAATTGCAGTAATTGTTTACTTGCCACCACCAATTTTTTTTTATCAATTAAGAGTGACATTGGGACATAGGATACTATAGAAAATTTATAAAAGGGTACGCGTAGATCACCGCGCCAATGGAGAAACTGTTAAGGAAAGATATAAAGTTCCAGTGGAATGAGGAGTGTCAACACGGTCTGGATACGCTAAAAGAAAAGATGGTAACCGCACCAATACTAGTATTCCCAGATTGGGAAAAGACATTCTACGTACATGTAGATGCATTGACCATAGCACTTGGAGCTATTTAGGCGCAGCCAGGAGCAGGAGAATTGGATCAGCCTATAGAATTTGCTAGCTGAAAACTATTAGAATTGGGGAAGAACTACAACACTACTGAGAGGGAAGGCCTAGCTATGGTCTACGCGCTTCAGAAGTTCAGGCACTAGTTATTGGGGAAACATTTCAAGATGTTCACAGACCATTCAACGCTCAAATACCTAGTCAACAAGCCAATGTTGGGGGGGAGAATTTGCAGATGGATACTGTTGTTTCAGTAATTTGATTTTGAGGTAATAGTTAAACTAGGGAAGTTGAACGTAGGACCAGATCACCTGTCAAGGATCACGAATGGAGAGGAACCTACAAATTTAGAGGACAAATTTCTGGACGCATAGTTATTTTCAGTCGAGATTGTCGATAAATACTTCATAGACATCATCCATTACTTGAGTACAGGAACTACGCCACAGGAATATAACACCGCGCAGAAGAAAAAACTAGTAGTCCAGGCTGCAGACTATCATTTGATTATAGGACACTTATACAAAATGGGCGCAGATAGCATCTTGAGAAGATGTGTGCTAGAACATGAAATACGAAATATTTTAGCAGAAACCCATGAGGGAATAGCAGGAGGACATTACGTAGGAAAAGATACCGTTCATAAGATATTGCGTGCAGGACTATGGTCGTTGACTGTTCGTAGAGACTCAAAAGAGTACTGCCAGAAATGCGATGTATGTCAGAGGATTGGTAAACTGAATAGAAGGGACAAGATGCCCCTGCAACCACAAGTAACTTTGTAGGTATTCGACAAATGGGAAATAAACTTTGTGGGACCAATTAACCCTCCAACAAAAAGGACAGGAGTAAGGTACATTATCACTACGACATAATACCTGACAAGATGGGCGGAAGCAACACTAGTCAAAGACTGCAACACAGAGACAACAACACACTTTCCATTTGAGCAAGTGATCACTAGATTTGGTTTCCCAAGGATTTTGATGAGTGACCAAGGCACTCACTTCATTAACATCACTATTAAGGCTATGAATGAGGAATTTGAAGTCCATCATCAAAAGAATACACCATATCATCCAAAAGCAAATGGAACAGTAGAAACATACCAATAGATACTAGGGATGATTGGGACCTAAAGATACCAACAATATTGTGGGAATACAGGACCACATGCAAGACGTTGACAGGACAAACACCATTCAAATTGGTATATGGAAAAGAAGCAATGGTGCCACTAGAATTTTGGTACCCAGTTTGCGCATAGCAGTGATTGCGAACATGATAGAACGAGGTGCAATACAGGACATGATGAATCAACTAATGATCATTGAGGAAGATAGGATCTTAGTAGGGTTCCACCAAGAAGTTTAGAAAGCAAGGGACAAAGCTTGGCATGACATACATATCAAGAGGAAAACTTTCAAGGAGGGAGACTTAGTGTTGATGTATGACAGTAAATCCCTCCAACACCCAGGAAAACTCATAATGTATTGGTTAGGACCATATGAAGTAAAAATTGTTATAGATGGGGGAGTTGTATATTTGAAGGACTTAGGAGGCACAAAAATCAAAGGGATGATCAATGGGAGTCAATTGAAGATCTACAAGGACAGTCAGCCACCCACAACTTGAAAGTCATCGCACAGTAAAAAACATAAACAAGATATAGTGGAGGACATAAAAATTTAGTGCACCGAAAGTAGAAGGACCATGAATGCTCGAAAATAATAGTTGACGATGACAAGGCCAACAGTCACTACAAAGAGGAAACAAGCGGGAAAGGTGGATATGGAAAAAGACGCCCCAATTGACGACAACTATCAGAATTGAATGCCAGAAACGATTGACGGGGCACCGCATTAATCATGCCAACTAGCGACGGCAAGGGAAATAAATGGAAAGTATGAGGGAATCGACAGTTCAATTAAAGCATAATCGTGCCAACGTCTCCGAAAATATTCACACGACGTCGATACAAAGTAAGGATGTGGGAGCATAAAGGTTATTGAGAAATAGGGAAAGGCATAGAGCAACAGAGCATACGAAGAAGAGAGTGAAGGTTTTAGAGGTTGTAGAGGCCACTGATCTCGGTGAATGACAACTTTACCACCATGGCACCACCCAAATAGGGAGAACTAAGCCAGACTTCCAGACGACCCCGAAGTAGTACCAGAGCACAATCGCAACCACAGGGAAGCGAACAAAAATCATCTCATCCCCCAGTATTTTTCAATGTGGATGAAATCCTGTCACCGGATACAACACGAGGAAGCCCCACACCCATTGTGGAGGAAACCCAACAGAAAGCACCAGCGAGCATGGATGTTGATATTCTGGAAGAGGCACAGGGCCAACAGGATGAGGACACAGGCAACCAAGTACAACTCGAAAACCCTATAGAAGCCTCGAGAGTTAATGGGACGAATCTGAACCAGAAGAAATGGTCGCGCCAGAAATATCACAGACAACCACATCAGAACAACCACAAGAGGGAGCAGTGGAAGATGTCACTGGCCAACTAGAGGAGTATGCTGAAGAACGAACAATGGAGGATGGAACCTCAAGTCAACCACCACATTGAAAGGGAAAGGACATGGTACCTAGGTCATCGCATAGCCAACCCAATGCAACCATTGTCTTGCCATGCATTCCAGAAGGGGTACATGTACCATTAAATTTGTTAGGCCACATCGAGAAATTGAGGTACTCAGACCACGATGTAACGGAAATAGACAAGTTCCCAGAGTTTTCCAAACGAGTCTATCTACAGACTATGGGTATAGGACCCTTTTGTGAACCAGTTAATCAACCAGTCTAGTGGGAAACTGGATTGGCCAGAACTAGGATTCTAGGTTTGTTGGACCTACCACACTTTGGGAGGGGCCAGTATGAAAACAGTTGTGTCAAGAAGCTGATGGTAGTCACCCATGGCGGATACCTATGGCTGGAACAAATCATCTCCATAGAGTTAGAGCTCATCGCATACATCATAAGGCTGCCATCACGGGGTGAGGATCCGGCACAGTTCCTAGAGGAAAAAACAAAGAAGAAAGAATTAGCTGAGGAGATAAAGAAGAAATACGACACCGAAAGGGGGTCGAGCGGAATCATCATCTGGCATATTAGTGACGCTGTGAAAAGAATGGCCACAACAATTATGGCATGAAAATTACTCAGGAAATGCCACAAGGAGGAAGTCTCGGCCAGGGTTGTCATAGCTGCAACAAAATGTGTTGAGGGAACCACACTCAGTTGGGCCCCTTATTTGTTGAATCTGTTCCTAGATGACTACAAGGATGTGCAGGATCTAGGGACAGATTTTCATTATTCATGGCTACTCATCTTGATAGCTGTGATTGGATGGAAGGAGCCAAAGTATTCATTTTTTTCCACCAGACCCAGTCCCTGCCATGGAGCGTGATACTTATCACTCGGGGTTGCTTCAAACTCCAAGAACAAAAAAGAGAATGCAACTATATTCAAAGGTTATCTCCCCAACACACATGAAAACATTGCCAACACTTGGAGGGTAACACTGGAATCAATCACATAGTATCAAGGCATTGCCAACTTCAAAGCCACTAGACATGCGATGTGGATCTAGGAACAGAAAGATCCCAACAATCAATGGCTACAACTACGCTACTACATCACGCAGGTGGACATAGAGATAGCCATTAAGGATTGGGAAGATGACTGGAGGATTCTAGTTCTCATTCGAGAAGTACCCACAGAAACAAAGGAGGAGGAGGAAATAAGACATGAACAAACATAGCCCGAGGAGATAATAGTGCCCAAGAAACTAAGGACATGTCAGAACAAGGCACAAAATAAAAAAGGGGGGACATCCAAGATAGACGCTCATACGGGGAAGAAGAACAACACATGGGCACCCCAGCTACAACAAAAACAAGATGAGGTAGCATAGGGAACCACATCAAGTGCTAAACCACAAGAGAAAGGCCAGACTAAGAGGCTAGTCATCCAAACGAGGAGTGCACGCAAGAAAGCAAAGACACACAGAACACCCCCAGAATACACAATCACTGAGGATGATGCAGACATGGTGGCCCAAATGATCCAAGATCGCATAGTCGAGGATTTCGAGAATGTTGCGCACCAAAGGGACAAAATTGAGGAAGAGTTGGCACACATACGAAAGATCCTCAGACATCTCGGGAAAGTGTAGACAACCGACAACAACCTAGAAACAAGTTTGCCAACATCACATAGAGGAGGTGAAGTTGGATCAAGCGAGCAGGACAAGATCTAGATGAAAGCACAACCGAGCTCAAAATTTCACTTCACACCTAGCATGTTGCGCATGGAAGAAATCGTGGGGTAGACACCCCTAAAAGACTTGGCTCAATTACAGTTGGTGTTGACGGGGATACCAACCAAGGCCTTGTATAAAATGCAAGTCAACGTTAACCATGAGGTACAGTCTCGTGCACACACAGATATAGTGGAATTGCAACAGACAAAGGACAATCAAGATGAGTTGGAATTGATACTCGAGAAGGCTAAGATCAAGACCAAAGAGGATAAGGACCGAATGGATGGGTTGGAGTAGAAAGTGGCCGTAGCCTACGAGAAAATCCCAAAGAATGCGCAGACAGTCGAACTCACCATAACAGAGAAGATTGATCATATTATGCAGACAATCAAACAATATAAATAGGAGATCGAGCAGCTCTACGAGCAGCTAAAACCTACTACACCACCAAAGGTGAAGGAGCAAAGAAAACATGAGGAAACAACAC
>JASDQU010337103.1:0-12561 GCA_032191745.1 Picea mariana | reverse complement strand
TGGTTACAGCTTGAAACTCTGACTGGACTGGAGGATTCTAGATGACTAATTTCATAAGGGACCTGGTTTAGTTCTTCGTAGGGGTTCCAGGGGTTTAGCCCTCCACTTCCGTCAACACACTTTCATTTAGCCCGAGGTTCGTCCCTCTCCTATCTTGGCTACCTAAACTTTCAATTCAGTATTTATTGGTATTTATTTTGTGTTGGAAAGTTGTTCCTTTGGGTCTTGGGCCCACCCTTTACATTTACTTTCCTTTCTGGGAAACTAGACTAGCATCAGTTCTCAGTGGTGGTCAAAGAATAGTGGTTTATAAGTGGACGTTTATGAGATCTTTCCTCCATAACGACTTAGATTGGAACATCATGGCACTTATGAGTGCTGATGACAAGGTTTCTTGGAAGCATGTGGGTCTTTTCGCAAAGGAAGATGACTTGGAAGGTGCACCAAAGGAATTATTCCCTTACACATTTACGTCATCTCCTGCTCCAGGCATTACAATCAATAGTTTTTCTAATCCTTCGACTAGTTCCTTGGTTGCTCCTCCTGCAACGAATACTCTTAACCAACCTCCTATTAAGTCGTAGTCCTTTAACATAACTCCCACAGGCACAAAAGAAGTATTCTCCCTAATGGGACAGAGAAAAACCCACAAACAGGTGCACCCGAACGCTGTCCGGCAGAAGATGTGGAAAGCGAACAGAAAGGCTAAGTGGTTGGTTTAGGGTTCGGACGTGGGCTTGGAAGAAACTTGCAGGATGGCCCTCTATGGTCTGGTAGGTAGATTATCCTATAACTATCTTAGTAAGGGACCTGCCTCAGAGTGGGTATTAAAACACTGGACTCCACTTTTGGGGTATGAGGCTAAGGTCCTTTATCTCACTAAAGGGTGACTCGGTTTTATTTGTAGAACATCGAAGGACGGGACTTTGTTATTGAACTCACATTGGGTTTTCGGTAGTAGCAGCTTGATGCTAAAATGTTGGAGGGTTTCCTTTGACCCGACAACCAAGCATTTTCAATACCGTCATTTGTGGGTTCTTCTATCGGGTTTACCCTTGCACCTGTGGAACGAAGGGGCCTTATGGGCTATAGGCGATGCATTGGGTAAGTTCATTTCCCTGGATAACAATTCACTTGTTAATTCTTCGCGGAAGGTGGGTCAAATCCTAGTGGAAATGGATATCCACTACAGTTTACTGGAAGCCATTGACATCGAATGGCGTGGTTAGAGATTTAACCAGAAGCTAGATTATCTTGGTATTCCTTTTCAGTGCAATTTGTGTTGCCAAACGGGCCACCTTCGTCATGATTGTGTTGGTAAAGAAGTTGATGATTTGTCTGAAAATCTTTGCTGCAAAGGGACCCACCCAATTATATGGATGAAGCAGATTCTCTTGGGTGTGAGACTTTAAATTATGGAGCTGATCTTTGGTGCCAGCAAGATACTTTGTCAACTCTCACTGGTAAGTTACAAAGACTTTGCCCTTCCTTATATTCAACTCTGTAGCTCTGGGAGAAGGAGGCCTTGGATAATTCACACTGGTTACATTCATCAACTTCCTTTGATAAGAGGAAACTTGGGGGGGAAAAGGACACTACTGATCCAGTTCCACCGAGCTCGTTAGGGCTGACTTTTCCTATTACACCCCCTGTTTTTATCCCAGAGAATCTACCCTCCATTTTAGTGGAACCTCCTTCTCTTCCCCCTACTATTTTGACCTAGGCTTTATCCCCATCACAACTTAATACTCGAGATGGGACCTTATTCTCTTCTCCTTCATCATAGGAACCTTTATCAAACACTCTGGTGCAACCGGGTTCCAAAGAATTTGAGGTGGATGATTCCATGCTCAGTGATGTATTAGACTCACTGATTCCCTTTATCAAAGACTAAAACAATACTTTATTGTTGCCAACCTATTTATGCAAGGCTACCCTAGAACCTTCGATGGGAAATGGAACCTCTACTCCACTTAAGCATCCTAATAGGGTGGGAAAGGAATTTTCTTGGTTTAGGGGCATCGTCATTGAGCACTCACCTATTAAGACTAGAAATTTATGTAAAAAATTGGCGGGCCTATCCAAACAGTCTATTGACACAGTCCTCCCCTCCATTGATAGTGGGGCTCTTAGAGCAATGAAATCTTTGGCGAGGTCTAAGTGATGCTTTTACTCACTTTAAATATTAGAGGGATAGGAGGCACCCTCAAAGATGCCTCAGTTCGTAGACTCCTGGATCAAACTCGCCCTGACATCGTCTTCCTACAGGAAACCCTGGTACATGAACAAAAAGATAGACATTTTATGCACCATTTACGTCCTTATTGGGTATCGAGTGTTGTTAATTCTGTGGGTACTTCGGGGGGGTTATTGTTCACTTGGAACCCAAATCTGTATGAATTGGTTCCATTTCTTACTATTGGTGGTATTCTGTTAACATGAAGGTGTATTATTAACAAGAGGGAGATTGCCTTACTAAATATTTATGGTCCATGTCTGGATCAAAAACTTTTCTGGAGCTTGATGGTGGATAGTGGAATATTATCCATCAACAACTTGATTATTGTTGGCGAATTGAATATTATTTTCTCTTCGGATGAGGCCAGTGGAGCCACTTTTGCTCTTGGTTTGACAGAGGATTACTACAGAGATTTATTCCTTTCAAAAACGTTGATAGACGTTAAACCAATTAAAATGCTCCCAACTTGGTGGAATGGTCGCTCTGGTCAAGAATCCATTGTGAGACGTCTGGAAAGGTGTCTTGTGTCTGAAGGTTTATTAGCTGAGGTGGGATTGTTCCGGTCCTAGGTTGAGTACCCCTTTATATTAGATCATGCCCCTATACTACTCTAGTTGGAAATTCCACCTATTTATAAGGCTTATCCATTTAAACTAAATTCCCATGGGTTGCATGATGATGATTATGTGGCATTGGTTCATAAAATTTGGAAGGACCCTTGTTTCCTCTTGGAAGGTGATAAGCAGTGCATAATAGTATGGAAATTAAAGGAATTAAAAATCCAAACTAAACTCTGGTATAAATAAGTATGAGCAAGGAACAAGGCTCAATTAGAGAACCTATAAGAAGATATAAAGGAGACCTTTTTGAATATGGTTGGGGATTCTACAAATCGGGGGGTGGAATTACACTTTTACATGATGTTGAAGAGACTTAGAGACTCCGCAACAGGGCGATCTAGGTAAAAGGTGGTGACAATAATATGAAGTATTTCCATAATGTGGCAAGCCACAATAGGAATCGAAAACATGTATGGGAAATCATGGATGGAAATGGAGTCACCCTTACAGACCAGGGAAGGATAATGGGAGAAGCATTATCTTATTACAAAAATTTTTACAAGGCCCCGTCAATTGTTAATATCATTGATCAAGTCAAGGTAACTAGTCTCTTTCCTAGGATGGTTAGTGATGAGGAGATGGGCCCTCTTTACAGTCCAGTCACTTTGGAGGAATTAAAGTCTATTTTATTTCATTTTAAAAAAGAAAAGAGTTTGGGTCTAGACGACTGAATTCTTCATTTTCTTTTTTGACTTAGTTGGGGATGATCTCCTTGAGATGGTGGAGGACTCGAGGAAGAAAGACACCATTATTGGGAGTCTAAACTCAACCTTTCTAACTCTTATATCGAAGGAAAACAAACATGTTACCTTCAATGATTTTCACCCGATTTCCTTGTGCAATCTTTGTTATAAAGTGATATCCAAAATTATTGTAAATCAGATTAAGCCGATCCTATCAAGATCACTCTCTACTGAACAATTAGGGTAGGCGGATACAATATGAAATAGGCACGGCTCATGAGAGTCTTCACAACATTAAGAGAAAGAATATAAAGTCATTGGTATTGAAACTTGACCTGAGGAAAGCTTACGACTGTATTGATTAGGATCACTTAAGATTGACATTAATAACAATGAGTTTCGGTATCCAAATGACTAATTGGATCATGGGTTGTGTTATATCATCCTAATTTGTTGTGTTATTCAATGGAGAGGTGACATATTTCTTCAAAAGTGGCAGGGGTTTACGCCCAGGTTGTCCATTATCACCTTTATTATTCATCCTGATTATGGAAGGGCTCATTCTTTTAATGGAAAGTAGCATTCTCGAGGGCACTCTAATAGGTATAAAGGTTTCCAGAATGATTAAAATTTTGCACTTAATGTTTGTGGACGATGTCCTTATTATGACTAAGGTGACTTTAAAAGAATGGATGGAGGTCGTCAGCATTCTTCAATTATTTTGTAATGCTTTGGGATTATTTATAAACCTCTCTAAAAATATTGTTCACTATGAAGGTCTAACAGAGGCATAATTGACTCCATTAAAGGAGCTTCTTCCATATTCTTTTATTGATCTTTCAATCGGGTTCAAATATCTGGGCTATTACTTAAAGAATGGGGCATGTAAGACTGAAGATTGGAATTGGTTAGTGACAAAAATGGAAAATAAGATTGGGTTATGGTGCAACAAGTGGCTATCATTGGGTGGTCATTTTGTCTTAGTTAAAGTTGTTCTGCAGAGCCAGCCTATATATTGGATGTCCTTGGAGACCATCCCATGCTCGATTTTAAATACAATATGAAAATTGATGTTCAATTTTCTATGGAATGGTAATAAGACTACTCAACAGTTTCACTTATGTAGATGGGACATTCTTTATAGACCAAAGAAATTTGGCGGATGGAGATTCCAGAACCTTCCTGTTTTTAATACGGCTTTATTGGTAAATACTCTTTGGAGAGTATTGACTCAGGACAACATTTGGCATAAAGTTTTAATGGATAAATATTTATATAATACTACTTTGGTTAATTGGTACAGGCAGGCTTCCCACAAACAACACTCCGTGTCTAGAATTTGGAATAGCCTCACTAGTAAAATTCATGTGATTCTTCACTAGCAGAGTTGGTGCCCGGGATCGAGACATTTAATATCCATTGGTAGGGATCAGATTCTTGGCCTGTGCGACAGAACGATACGTTTGGATGTGTTGATTACATAATTAGAAGTAAAGAGGATAATTGTTCTGGCACAAGCGTCGGTTCCCCATATTGCTGGTTCTATTTCAGAGGCTTGGTTAACCAGTTTGGAACTGGGTTTAGACAGAATTATAGCATCAAAGTGGGAGTGATTTCGAAGGGCACTTCTGGGCACTGGCATATCTATCCGGGATTCAAATGATACTCTTTTTTGGACAAGGGGGGACTCTTCCAGGAACATTTTTGTTAAAATTTGTTATTGTGCTCTTATCTCAACTATGGACTACCCGATCAGGAGCGGCTGGAAGGTAACTATTTGGAAATGGAACATAGAATTAAAGATAAAATTATTTATTTGGATGGAAGTGGAAAAAAAGGTTCTAACATGGGATGCTCTCCAAAATAAAGGTTGGGAGGGACTTGGGGTTTGCTATCTCTGCAAACACGATTCTGAAGATATTAAACACTTATTCATTCACTGCACATTCACAAAGATAGTTTGGGCCAGACTAACATCAATCTTTAAGTTAAAAATAAATTGGGATGGAGCCTCCATAAATGATTGTCTTACCATCTGGACCAAGGATAAGTCAGTTTCCAAAGGTTTGGGTGCTCTCACCTATTGGAACATATGGCTTGAGAGAAACAAAGTTATTTTTTAGGAGAGGTCTCCTTCATTTTCTGCAGTGGTATACAAGATACTTGGGTCTCACTCTTGGCTTCCACAATCCCTTAAACCTGCCTCCATTAGGGTATGCACAATCACTCAGCAAGAAGGATATTCTATTGCTTGCTTTGATGGCGCAGCTATTTCAGGTGGCAAGTGTTGCGAAGCTGGTGGCATCATCAATTTACCAGGGTCGATTGTATATAAATGGTACATCAATTGTGGATAAGGCACCAACACAAAGGCAGAGCTTTTGGGAGCTTGGTCTACACTTACTCTGGCCAATATGTGGTCTATCCAAAAAATTCAGATTCTGGGGGATTCTAAGGTAATTATAGATTGGTTAAATCAAAAGAGTAACTTCCAGGTGATTGACATTGAAGGATGGAAGAAAAAAACCAGGGATCTGGCCAACTTATTTTAGGGTATTAACTTTCATCATATTTACAGGGATTTCAATAAGGAGGCAAACTTATTATCTAAATAAGGTCTCTTGGAACCAAAAGGTAGATTGTCCTTTTACCAATGGGTAGATGGGGTTGGAGGACCACTTACTCATTTAAACATCTTTGAAATATAATCAGGATGATGTGCATCTGACTTATATTTCAGTTGGTAGTGGACATTTTATATGTTTTGTAATTCCAAAGTGTTAACTTTTCGTGTTGTTTTTTGCCTTTTGGATTTTTGAGGATTAGTTTATATTATGGATAGTTGTAGGTGCATTTTGTATAGATATGAACATAATGATCCATAGTTATAAGAATCTTTGATGATATAAAAAAAATTATACTTTAATATAATTTTGAGCGAATTTTCTATTGGAAAAAAGGTTTATTGGAATAAAATAAAAAAAATTCAAAACAAAATTGAATAACCTTTATTTGTATGTTTTTTGGAAAAATTGGAGTTGTGCAATAATTATGTCCATGTATAGTAGAGTTTATTGGAATAAAATATATTTTTTCAAAAATTTTAGTACAATATACTAATTGTATGTAGTGTATTGTAGGACCACTTTGATGGTTGGATAATACTATGTTCAAGATTGGCATTTGGTTCTCATAGGGGTTGTTTTTGGTAGTACAATAATTATGCTTATGTAGGATGGGGTAAGAGGTTTTTGGTAGTACAATAACTATGTTCATGTAGGGTGGGGTAAGCGGTTTTTACTAGGCCATTGGTTACTAGGATTAGGGTAGGGTAATCTTTGGCGGTTTTGAGAGTCGAGCTAGGTTTTCGGCTCTGTGGGCTCTGTGACTAAGTTTTCGTTAGCTGCATCCATGGCTTCCATGGAGAAGGGCAAGCGCGGATGTGAGACCCTTCTAGGGTGATCGGGCTCTGTGGCGTGGTGGGAGAAGGGCATTTCGAGGGTTAGCGGATGGTGGCAGAGGAATCGAACCCTACGGGCTCTGTGGTGTGGAGAGTCACTGCGTCGAGGGAATTGTAACACCCTGTTTTCCCCAGTTTGTAAATATAACTATAAATGGCCAAAAGACTATGGAAAACTTTATATGTGTGAATATTGATTCGATGGACCTTTGTTTGAAAGGTAAACGAATGTGAATCTAATTATTTACCAAGAAAATGGACAAGTGTTGCATGACTACTAGAAGGGGGGTGTACTTAGAAAGACCATGAATGTTATATGAAGAGAGGGTGAAGGAGACCAGGAATGGTTGCGTTAACCTTCACCAAACTAGTGCTTACTGGATTTAATTGCTCAGGACCAGAACCGTCCTCTGACCCATAAATGAATTACAGTGAGACTGGTGGGTGGGAAGACCTCCTCAAGAGTTAATGAGGAGATGGGGCATAACACTCATCTGTAAGGCTTCCAGACTTGACCGTGGGTTGAGAATTCGAGCCACACACGAACTTGCTGAAAGAAGCAAGAAAGGAAGGTGTGGTGGGTAGAGGGAAGAAGCGTTGTGAAGAGTGTAGAGAGAAAGAGAAGTGAATCTCTTGGGATCAAAGGAAGAATTGGAAAATAAGCGTTCTGGTTATAGGAAATGACATAGAAGGTTTTGATAAAAGATGATAAACGAGGCTAGCCTCCTTGATCAGTTTCGTGTAAACCATTGCTAGGATCCAGCGGGAAGAGGAGAGTAACCTCTGTCCCTACTATGGCTGAGCAAGAAGAAAAGGTTGTGTTGCATAGCATTGTGGTCTAGCTCGGGGGTGGCTAGTGGTAAATTGTGACTGAGCCTACAGTTGGGTGGAAACAGGCACCCCTTCCAGTAGTCGCTTCACATTGACTAGTTTTGATAAGTCCTTTCCCTACTTCAATTGTTGAATTATAATGATGAATGATTACTTGGTATTATATATATTCATTTTATAAACATCTTCTGTGTGAAATGGTTATGTTATGCATATGCTTACATCCCCTTGTGAATTCACACTTCTCAATGATAGACTGTATGCCCAACTTAGCTTCCAGAGGCTTTCTGGGGCATAAGATGTTTCACTGTCAAGATAGAAGATGTCGTGTTGGCCTAAAACCATCCGTCTGAAGAGGATACCTCTCCCAGACCCCCTTGCCATGTGAATTGCCAAAATCAAGTCCCTAACCCGTTCAGGGTAAATCTCAAGAAAGTGGTAATGCAAAGGTCTCAGAAAGGAAGTTATATTTCCTTGTCTAAAAGACGAATGGATGAGATATGTTCGAAGGAAACCAAGGGATTTCATGATTGTTGGCCATGGGAACGAGTGTGAGAGTTAACCCCTAAGCCATCCGATCTGTGAAATCGGAGTTCGCGCATCGGGAGAATCGCGCGTTGGTGCGACTAAAACTTCTGAAACCTGGAGTCACGAAGTGATCCGGACCGTAGATCTAAGGATCTTTCGGGACCCACCTCGACCGTCGGATCTGTGAGATCGGACTTCATGCATCGGGAAAATCGCGTGTTGGTGCGACTAAAACTTCTAAAACCCAAAGTCGCGAAGTGATCTAGATCGTAGATCTAAGGATCTTTTGGGACCCACCTCGACCATTGGATCTGCGATATCGGAGTTCGCGCATTGGGAGAATCGTGCATTGGTGCGACTAAAACTTCTGAAACCCAAAGTCGCGAAGTGATCTGGACCATACATCTAAGGATCTTTCGAGACCCACCTTGACCATTGGATCTGCGATATCGGAGTTCACGCATCGGGAAAATCGCATGTTGGTGCGACTAAAACTTCCTAAACCTAAAGTCGCGAAGTGATATGGACTGTAGATCTAAGGATCTTTCGAGACCCACCTCAATCGTCGGATCTATGAGTTTGGAGTTCATGCATCGAGAGAATTGTGTGTTAGTACACCCAAGTCTTCCGAAGCCTGAAGTGACCTGGACCGTGGATCTATGGATCCTGCAAGACTCCCCTTGACCGTCCAAACCATGATATTGAAGTTCACACTTCGGAAGGATTGTGAGATTTAGCGACTACGAACCAAGTCATGAGATATAAACTTTTGGGTCGCTTTAGCACCTGGCAGTAGTCGCTAGAATGCTACAGGTTCCGGTAAAGGGAAGAATCATTTCATAGAGATGATTTGAGATGAAATAGTGGAAGGAAAAAAAAAATGAAAATTAATTATGCCCCACCCTACTATAAAAGAGTATTTAAGGGGTCAGGTGTGTTACAAGTATGGGCGCACGATTTTTATGCGGTGTGGAGAGTTACTGCATCGAGTATGGGCACATGATTTTTCAGCGGTTGGCGACGGATTCCCTAAGGCGGCTATTAGAGGCCGAGGCGGATGCTCGGGGCCGAGTTTTGGGAATGATCCCTTGAGCCTGCGTCATCCTGAACTGGTGAGGCTCCACTTTATTTCCGGGCAACCTTCATGTGTTCAAGGGCTTGATTCTAGGTGCGCGGTGATTAGCATCGAAGTTTGCGGTGGTGGTGGCTTTGGTGTTTTGTTGCGGCGGGTGTTTTTTTTTCTCTTCGGTTTTTTCTGGACCCCTTTGACCTCTTCCTCCTTGGAAAGAAGAGGTTTTGGACCAGAGCTTTGAGTTCCACACTGGGGGTGTGTGGTGTTTTGGTCAACACTTTGAGGTCCTTTGGGGGCGTGCGATGTTGGGTAAACACCTTGAGGTCCTTTGGGGGCATGCGACTTCTGGTTTAGCTTCTTTTTTGGTTTTTGTTGGGGTTTTTAGCCCTATTTTGTATCTCTTTTTGCAGCCTGCATGTTGGTTTTCATCTCTGGTGACTTTCTAGGGATGTATGTGATTTTGTATATGAGCATGGTCTATGGACTAGTACTTCTATGAACATTGTTGTGGTCAAGAAGATGTAAAAAAATATTTTTTTTCACTAATATAATTGAGCAAATTTTCTATTGGAAAAAAAAAGGTCATTGGTTACTATGTGGTGGTGTTGATTAAAATAACGTTTTTTGAAAAGTTAAACTAATAAAAACATGCTTCTAGTTTCCTTTTTGGATCTAAATTAATTCCAATGGCATTTTCACTCTTGAATTCAACAAAGCCCACTCTTTGTATACATTTATTAATGGATTGTATATTTCATTCATCAAGCCCACTCTTATCTACATATTATTCATCGAACTTTTATCTCATTCATCAAACCCACTAGTATCTCTAATTTCATCATTAGTTTGTTATATTCAAATAAAGAATAGGCTTCCAAAAATATAGAATCATCTTCATTTCATCAATTAATTTTTTTCATCCCTATTGGTTGCGAGTGTTTGCTTGCCTTTCAATATTCATGTAAATATCATTGTCTCGAAAATGATATCTCTCCTTTTCAACCATCGAAGCATCAAAGACAATCCTCATTGGGTCAGAATGACAACAAACATCACCAAAAAGAATGTTATGGAATTGGGAAAAACCTCTAACTTCTCAATACTAACTTCATGATTTAGATGAGATTTTAAACTACAAGTTATTCAAATGATTCAAACAAAATTATTCAAATGATTCAAACAAAAATAACTTATTAATAAGGTTAAAATTTAATTTCAATTTTATGGTACAATATAATTTTTTTTATGACGACCATATTCTATATAGCTAAGATAGTTCTTATTCAAATCATTTATTTAACTTGAATTGATAATATCCAACTTTCTTATATTATCAATGCTATACTACCTATATTTTTTTTCACTAGAGTTAAATCATTTGATAGTTATTATGTCAGATACTAAAGCATAAATAAAAAAATCCGAGATTTCTAAAATCCAAATAAGGGTTAGACATTAATGTGCCCAATCAATTATTATCATTACATTGTAAATATTAAAACCTTTGATTGATTAAAACAATGTATGTTCATGAGTGAACTAATATTTAAAAAGATAAATTAATCACTTTTAAGGAATATATTCATTAACCATACATAACACATACTACCTAACTCATAGAGCTTTACCATGGAAATAAAACAATAAGTCCCACTTCAACATGGTAGAGAGCTTTCCTATGGAGATAAAACTCCAACGTCAAACATTTACCACGGTGCGGTGGTAAGAGTGAATCTAAAGTCGAGTTGCCACGCCAAAAGCAAATTCTCATACAGTGTCGGTGTAACCACATTTTCCAGCATTTCACGGTGGTCCCTTGAAGTTCGCACCGACCACGACCATCTTTTGTTATCGTATGCTACGAATCCATTACAATCACACCGACCACAACAATAAACTTTATGTCCCGTCAAGCCAGCTATTTCTGCACATATTATCTTTATGTCACGTCAAGCCAGCTATTTCTGGACGTATTTTCCAAACCTTTTAAAAAGCCATCCCACAGTTAGAAAACCTAACCTTTAGGTTGTGTTCTTGAACCTATTCATATGGATATTTTCTCACAACAAAATAAATCCATTTTTTTTTATTTTTTTATTTCGTTGTAATTTAAATGTTCTAAGAAATGATTATTTTCCAGGTATGTTTTTTGAGGATTTTTGTTTGAAATATGGCGAAAAATTGTTAAATTAGTAAATTTAAGTGATTTTTTCCAATTATGTTTTTTGAGGATCTTTGTTTGAAATATGGTGAAAAATTGTTAAATTAGTAAATTTGATTGATTATTTCTGTATAATATGAGAGTCTGAAGAGTTTTTCAACATGCTGAATCCATTTTTACATTTAAAAATGAATTTTAAATAACAAAAAATAATGATTTCGTACAAATTTATGTCGTTGAATTCCAAAGAAAAAAACAATTTCGCAAAACAGCTAAACACCACCATTTATTTTCTTCTAAACAATTAATTAAACTAAACAAAAATATGAACTCTCATTCTCTTAAAAAAAAGAAGAAAGGCATTCCATATATAGCCTAACCAAACCAAAGTAAAAATCCAAAAACAATACTGCGAGAAAACAAGGATTACATTAACATTATTTTGATTTCTCGTCGATAAAAGGAGGAAAACTAACTGACTATTTTTGGAAAAAAGGTTAACGACGACATTTTTTTTATTATTATTGACAAATAAATATTAAATATTAATTAATGTGGACAATTTGTTTGATGTCTTTCCATTACTAGTGGCTTCGACTTCAAATCCTTATTCATATTTAACATTATATTATATATTTATTTTTAACATTATTTTAAATAAATATTTTTAAATATTTAATTCCTATTTTTTTTATTAAAAACATTTAATGTTTTAAAATAAATGTTGATGTCAAATTTAAATTTTCACATTTTGACATACAATATATAAATGTAGGAAGTCAAATTTAAACTTTAACATTTTAATAAGCATCAATTTGATCTACGTGTTGTGATGATGTTTGTAACCATCCATTGAGAGAAACTTTGGTGTAAGACCTCTATTTCCCCAGTCTATAAATATAATTATTATCATGACCAAAACTATAGACATGCCTATTATGTGATTATTGAAAGACAATTGACCTTT
>JASDQU010337101.1:0-12586 GCA_032191745.1 Picea mariana | reverse complement strand
GGAAAACTAGGAATAGCAGAAAAATTAAAAGGAGAAAACCTGCGAGCAAGGATTTTCTCCATATCGAACCAGTAGAGTCACCAATCGATCCTTGAATCATGGAGTTGCTAGGTGAAAGATGCACATCTTCAAGTGTGTCTGGTCCTTGTTCACCATCAAAGGCCAGATCTTAACATGTCGTTACCCGAGGAAGCTCCTCAGGCTGAGAAAGCAGCTGCTGAAACCTTCTCGAGAAAGCTCCTTAGGGTCAGCTTTCAGGTGTGCTAACAGTAGTCACAGCTGAAACAGTGATGTGGAAACAATGGAGTCGCCACAGTGGAGTCGCCAGGTGCACAGTAGCAATCTTGAAGGGCTCTGATGTCTGATGCACCTTCAGAATCAGAGGCTCAATGTCGTTCTGCCCAGGGAAAATCTTCAACTTCGTCCCCGGCAACGGCGCCAAAAATGTTAGCATCAGAAGTCACTCCTGGATTGCTTGCAGGAGCAGAGCCCGACACCCATCAGTTTAATGTCACGATTTGTTTATAAAGGGATGATCGAATGGAGATAAAGGCTTGAGGAGATATCACCCTAACTCAGAGACTGTGTCTAGCATGTATGGGACCAAGGAGGTCTTGACCTAACTTCAGCCAGTGGGTTGATTAAAAGATGAGTAGGTGGAAGGCTTGGTAAGGAAGGTGAACAAACAACTTTGGGCAACAGGCTTTCAGCGGTATGCAGAAGAAAGACCCCGAATACAAGATCCTCTTGGTCCAGGGTCTCAAGAAAATGAAAAAGGGACTTGACTGGATCCTCCGATTCCAAGTCACTCAGCGCTGAGAAAATCACAAGAACTGATCAGAGACAACGTAACTATTACACTGATCCATTACAACATCATCCTATAACAGCTACAACTCGACTGGATCCTCCAATTCCGAGCTATTCTAACACAGTGTAAACAGAAACGTGAAAGAAACTGGCATCCATAAGGCAAGAAGTCTGAAAAGTTCATGCATAACCAGAATAACAGTGCTTCATTAAAACTTTACAACCAGAAGCTCTGCTCAACCATCGATCCTTACAAAAATGGCGAAAACGCCTACATATACTCAAAACAAAACACAACAGTGAAAACGAGATACTGCATTAATAACATTATGTCTGCATGTCTTCTGACAGTCTGCACATGCAGATTGATCGATTGTGCGGCTATGACATACGCCATCTTAACTGCGCGTGGCTCCATCAAGGGGAGTAGCTGAGCCATTAAGTTTCAAGCTAGTGTGTTCAGACTTCCTTCGGCTAGTCGAGGACTTTGGCATGGCGTTTTTGAGGAAATCGATACACAGGACTTCCTCCAGCAGATGGTTTGCCAGACCCTCCATACCCTCACTCAATGAATGGAATGAGGTTTCAGCCACCCGCTCTTGTCGTCATTTACTTCAGACGAGAAACAGTATGGAGATCGGATCCGATAGTGCTCGGAGACCGCGACGATCCTCTCTGCAACTGAACTCGGTGCCTTCGGCCTTCTTTATGCAGCTCCTTCCTTTCCTCAAGTGACCATGGATTGTGACCCTATGCTTTCGAAGTTCGCGGATATGAAAGGGATAACCTTTACTGATTGAAATCGCAATGAGGGATATGTCGAGACGACTTGATCTGGCGCCACACATCCCTCTATATCTGACGACTCTTAACTCTCCTGACAATGCCGTGGGCCCCGGTCCGAGATTTTCTCGGCACCCCGCGCATCAGAAAATAATGGAGCCGCTCTTTGCGTGTTGGAGTCGCGATGGGCGAAGCACCGAGATGGCTCTATTTGCTGCCAGATGTCCCCTCTGTATGGACAGATGAAAACACGTCGTGAGACCGTGGGCCCCAGTTTCTATGCTTTCGGTGCTCGTGGATATGAAGGGGCTGATCCTTGTTGATTGAAATTGCGATGCGCGATATGCCAAGACGGCTCAATCTGTTGCCATGCGTCTCTTTGAGATCTGACGGTCTTGAACTCACCTGACGCTGCCGTGGTCCCGGGTCCGAGACTTTCCCGGCATCTCGTGCATCGTAACATAACGGAGCTTCCTTTTGTGCCTTAGAGTCGCGAGAGGCGAAACGCCGAGATGGCTCAGTTTTCCGCCAGGCGTACCTCAGGATGAGCGGCTGTCATCCATTCTTGATCATGCTATGGGCACTATCTATTGCGTTAACCTTGGCGCAACTTTGCCAATCGTGATTACCCGTCGATCGTTGATCTACTCTATGCATGGATCCTGGTCGTTGATGACATAACTTCGCCTGCTCGCTTGATTGGAAGTCGTAAAATGAGATTTTTCCATGCTGCGCTCGGGCGCTTCTCGTGTAACTTGCAGACCCGAATGCTCTTGAGCCCAAGACAAGAACTATCGCTAACAAATAGGTTCAACATCCCACAAATCCAAAGATGGAGCAAGGACGATACTAGCGAGGATCAAACGACGTTTAAACGGTATGTCATTTGTCCTCATTGAACTAGTTTACATTACAATGAAATCTAAAGAGAAGCTTGTATTATGCTATGTTGTGTTCTAACTTCTTGTTGAAGTTAGAGATATTAGTTTGTGTCAGCACTCACTGATTTTTCCGATAACAACTACTATGGAAAGATACATCCCTAGCTAAGATGGAGTGTTGATGTTTCAACATTGAGCGGACCTCCTCTTAGATTGGGCTGTAGACCAAGGGAGATAGGATACATTTATCATAAAGGTGCACTTATGGTAAATGGGACCAGACGTAATTCTTCCTTGATCGTGATTGGGAATAATATGGGCTCGAGGTGCTTTAAGTGCTTTCCATGTGTCAGTTAGCATCAGGCTGACATTCACTCACATGTGTGTACTTGTGGTGAAATATCCTAGTGTGATCTTTGTCCTAGTCATGGTGATTTGACAAGGAATGATAAAGATTCAATATGCTATATGATATTACATGCAGACCCAAAGTGAGCCTAATATTATAGAGAGTTAATTTGCTCAAAGGGAGAGTTGCAGAAGGAGTTTCTCCTCGGTTCAGGTGGGAGAGAGACATCTCCCAAGACTGATAGATAAGTGTCATGAGTCTAGGGTGAAGTTTGTATACTTCAAAGACAAGCTTGGCATGATGCAAAATGTCTCCCTCGTTGAGAGGGAGTGTTGATGTTTGGACAAAATTGGGAAGACATTCTCTTAGAATAATAATTAATAATATAATTATTGATTATTAAATATCATATATAATAAGCAAATGATAATAATAAAGGAAGGCAAGGAGACAAGTGGTTATATGCATGCGCTTTTGCATGAGCTAAAAAAAAATGGGAAAGATGACGTGTGGATCACGTTCATGTAGTTGATTTTTTATTTAGTATTTTCCACATACTTTTTACCTAATTCTCCCATGTGTACGACATCATCGTCGCTTCTTCTTGAGAGGAGTGCACCCCAAGAATAGATTAGTTCAAACAGTTTCCTAAAGGTTTCGAATTACAAGTTTACGAAAGGTTTCGATTTGCAGGTAGCAATGACAAACCAACTGCAATTCGGAGATCACAACATAGCTGACGTAAAATTATAGTTAATCAGAATAGATGGAGCTGAGTACCTTCAAAGTCCTCTTTATCTCCATTCCGATGTTCTCAAAAAATCTGAATTTGATGATACCTTGCTATTTGAGCGCTGGTCTCTAGAGAAGAAGCGACCTCTTGAAATCGAGATAACAAGCCGTTACAGTGGTAATATTTTTATATTCATTGTATTCAGATCATGTATTATTCTCATGCATTCAAGCCCTTGTGTTTCTCAAATGTGGACGAAGCCCTAGCTATTCTACAAGTTGCTTCCAAACTCTTGTTTCAACAATGTTTGGAGGAATGCATGAGATATTTGAATGTTGTTCCTTAGTGTCCCATTTTTGTTATCTAAATTTCATTTTTGAAAGAATAAATGGATTAGTGTCCTCATTATACACACTCAACTACTTAAATATAAAGTTTTAACAATTAATGACTGGATTTAGGATAAAATGTTAAATCAATAAATATAATTTTTCTTAGAATATTTTAAAATAATTTAAAAAATAATTATAGAATATTTTTTAGATGCTATAATTTTATTTAATTAATAAAAGAATTGATCATGAAAATTTATTTAAAATTTTATAATTTATTTGAATTTTTTTATTTATTAAAATTTCATAATATTTTAATGGCATGTTTATACATGTGTATGGAGTATGTTTTGGTGTGAGAGACTTTTTACATAAAACTTAGAGCATTTAATTACTCAATCTAACCTACCAAGTTAATGTTAATATCATCATATACTAACCAATATAATATCAAAGCCCCGGATGGGGTTACATCTGGCGAGCCGGAGAAACTTGGCACTCATGCAGCGCGGGGAGTGAATACCCCCAACTGCCAGCCTCACATCTAGTTCTCTCAACATGACTGACATAATTGATGCAGTAATGTTAGTGCGTTGGTATGCCAAAGGAAATTTAATGGATCCTCTCAAAAACCAGTTACGGAGCATTGGAAAAGGTATGAAGAAGTTGGTTGGCATCACCTCTGTCTTCATGGCGCTCCTCTTAGTCACTTCATCGGCTTCTATGAAGGTAAGCTCCCACAAGCACTCTCCCATTCATCATTTTCCATTGATTCTCATGATCTTCTAGTATTCCAAGCCTCCTCGTTGCGGGCACTTTCTTCTCCATCAATTGGCCTCCATCCCACTGCCAGTGACCATCCTCAGTCTATACCTCACCTGCGTCGTACCTCTAGCCTACACTTCATTGAACCAGAACTCTAGTTTACCTCCCTACCCCCTCCTCTGTTGTAAATCCTACACCATGCCTAGAGAGCGGGGTAAGCCCAAAAGAGGGTCGACTTATTACATCTTCATAGATCGACGCAACCGCCCTGATCCCTCGCAACCCTCTATTCTTCCCACTAGCTCTGCTAGCACTAGCCAAAATTGGCTTGAGATTCCTCAACCTCCCCTCAGTGCCTCGAATTTGCCTCCTCTCCTATCTGATAGCATGCTTGATTATAGGAGTTGCCCAGTTGATGAAGAAATTCCTCCTCTCTAGATGAAAATTGTTGAAGCTCCTCCAGAGTCTTTCATCATCACCAACCCCCTAAATTGCCCAGCAATGGAGCTAGGCAGCTATGTGGTTGAGGCAGAAATCCCCCCCTACTGGTTGACAGATTGGATAGCTTGAAATACCACCCATGGACTGGATATGGAAGAAACTCCACCAACAGATTTTGATATAGNGAGTAGCATCTGCTCAACCCACATCGTTTCTCGGATGACCACCTTCAGTTGATATTCGAGATGCGTCAAAACCTCGAGGACCTACTCCAAAATCATAGCATCCTCAGCAAATGCATGGACCTCCTGTTCGACTCCCTATCAGGTGCACCGACTTAGAAGCATTGTTTGACTTGCAACCAAATGTTCGTCTTCACTTACAGCAATGAAGGATGCCTGGGTTCGCCACACCTCTAGCTTCTCTCTCATTTTGTTCCACAGGAACTAGCTATAGTTAATTTTGGTTTTGCTAAAAACTCTGGTGCATGGAAATAGCCACGTCATGTTTTCTGACACTAGCCATGTTTTATGGTGTATGGAACTAGCCACTTTATGTTTTCTGGCATTAGTCATCTTTTCTAAGTTTTCCTGCAGGCCACCTATTCTGGTTTCCATGCATGTAGCAGAACAGGTGCACATTGTATTGGCATGATGTTTCTTTAAGGTAATACATTATCTTTTACTTACAAAAATCCATATCAATATAATATCAAAGAAAATAATTCACACAATTAAATCATATCTAAAATCCATTACCCATAATAAAATAATAACCATATCAATTAAATATATTATTTTATATACTTCACATTAAACCAATTCTCTTACACTTAATTAATTTGGTCTTAGTAGATATTAATCACCATCATCATGGTCAATTATGAGCAATTAATATGTTTGTATAAAATATCATATATTTGAAATTGTAAAACTATCATCAAAATAAAAATAAAAATTATCAAGATTTAATAAAAAGTAATAATTTGTTTCCAATTAAAAAATAATTAACATATAAAAAAAGATTAAAATAACTCTATATTGATATTATTTGTAAAAAACATTACTTCCTTTGTTTGCGATAAATTTATATTGATGTTATTTCAAGTTTACATTGATCAAATGCAATTTCGACACTCATGATATTATTATTGTTCGTAGTCTAATTGTTCTACGTTCTGGCTTTTTTTAGGGATATTTTCTATTTAATTTTGTCTGAAATTCGACGATAAATTATTGGATCTATATATCTGAGTGGTTAATTATGTATATTCCCAGTGCTCCAGGGGTTTTCTATTGATGTTGTGGTTAATTTTGTATAGTTCAAGTGCGGACAACATCGGGAAGACATTCTCTTAGAATAATAATTAATAATATAATTATTGATTATTAAATATTATATATAATAAGTAAATGATAATAAATTATTGATTATTCAAGGGACACATCCTTTCATGGATGGTCACCATATGTTCCCTATATATGGAGCAGTCATCATTGTAATAATATAGCAATTATATCTCATATGAAGAAAAACAACATGGTATAAGAGCGAGAGTGGGCTTGACTCCTTCATAGGAGGGCCCAGGAAAATGAGAGTAGAGTAAAATGTTGGGAGTGTTAAATTTATGGAGTTGTTACAATCTCTATGTACAACATATTTACTTTTTACTCCTACCTAAATTATAGAAAGAATTCCATAAATTATGGTGGACAATAATTTCTAGTAAAAATGTCTAATTACCTAAATATGAGGAATGTAGTGCATATTTACTTCTACCTCTATTTATGCAAAGAATCACATAAATTATTGAGGAATAATTTAACAAAGTCAAATGCTATGTGGGTGGATTATAACCAAATTAATATTTGGGTAGTTAAGGAGGTATTCTCCAACTATTTATAAGAAATAAAATTTAATTTAATTTTCAAAGAGACTTGTCTTTTTTTTTTATCAATCTAATATAACTATAAAAAGATAATTGAAAGACACAACAATAAACACACATATTTTTTCTCTCTCACACGTGGAATAAGTGATCTAAGGAAGAGAGTAATAAGTTGAAAAGTTACTTAGTGATGTTCTAGTGTTTACTAAAATAATATCGTATATCATTGGAAGTAATTACAACTTGCTGAAAAATGTGTTTGTTTAATTTAACACTAGAAAATCAACATGGTTAGTTGTATGACATCGAGTATATGATGGATGTGTGTTGGTAGTCATATGACATCGAGTATATTATGAATGTGTGTTGGTAGCCGTATGACTTCGAGTATATGATGGATGTTTGTTGGTCATAGTAGAAAACATATTATTTGGAGGGTCACTGTATATAGTTGTGCACAAGATAAATTGATCTCCTCTAGGTGATTTTTTCGTTGTTCTTTCTTATTCTGAGAAGGTCACATGTAATAGTTCTGAGAAGGATCCATAATGACAGTCGCAGGAGATAAGCATGGAAGGAAAGTCCTTCGAACATGATATCAAGGAGAGACATTTCCAGACATGATGCTTAGAGACAGGAAGTCTCTACGAGAAATGTACCTCCCAGGATGGGACCATGTCAGATAGCAGAGACAGTTCCAATGATCATGGATACAGTGAGTCAAGACCGACTATAGCACAATTACGGTAGATCCAGTAGAGGAGGAAAACACATTATGAGACTTAGAGGGAGCAGGTATAACAGTCCCAATACATGAGTCGATCCATGAGATGTTGAGGAAGCAGGCATGGCAGCAGTTCCAGTGTATGTAGAGGCACTCCCAGAGAGGGAGGAAGTACTACATCCATAGGGCGCAGAGATTGAGTTACCTCCAAAGAAGGAGGAAGAACTAACTTCATTGTCAAAGGGAGCATAGAAAGAGGAGTAGTCACCTCCATATCCAGAGGGAGTGTTGATGTTTTTTATCTTCCTAATACATTGGTTTCATGAGGAAACCTCGATATATCAAGCATGTTCCAAGATGACTTAGCATGATCAACATTTACCTATGTTTTTGTGGGAAAAGGCATCCATGACTGTAGTGTATGTTCATAACAGAAGTCCTCATAAGACTTTGAGGAACATGATGCCTGAGGAGGCCTCCACCAGAGTGAAGCCTAAGGTTGGACACTTTATGATATTTAGGTATCCAATATACATTCATGTACCCAAGGAGAAAAGGACCAAGATTTACCCTTCAGGTAGAAAGTGTACATTTGTGGGGTACAGTGAGTCTTCGAATGCATATCAGATCTACATCCCTGGTTAGAGACAGATTGAGGTGAGCAGAGATTTTACCCTTGAGGAGGAGGTATCCTTCATGAGATCTAAAGGATATCACATGGAGATTGATAGTGAGAGACAAGAAGAGATGGTGCCTTCTCCACCTCACGCTCCAATGGTTCAGAGGGAGAAATTTGAGCCTATTGATCAAATTTATCATGTTGATCCTATAGCTCCAGTTGATGTTCCTAGAGATATTGCAGTAGGTCGGAAGAGACCTATATGGGCTTGTCAGACTCTGCAGGGGGCATAAGGACATGAAGCTCCTCGTTGTACCTTCCAAGAGAGAAAGAGACCTCAAAGATATTTGTGCTATGTTGCATTTATGAGCCACATCATTGATTCTAAGCCTTCATGTTATGAGAAGGCAACTAGTCATCCAGTATCGAGAGATGTCATGATGGAGGAGTATCAATCCATCATGAAGATTGATGTGTGGGATATTGTTCTGAGACCTGAGGGGAAGTCTGTAGTCACTTCCAAATGGATCTACAAGATCGAACACATAATTGACGGGAGCATCGAGAGGCACAAAATGAGATTTTTTTCTAGAGGATTCTCTCAAGTGGAGGGAATAGATTATGAGGAGACATTTTCTCCTATTGCTCGATACACTTCTATCCATATGATTATTTCCCCTACAACATCCATGGGTTGGAGAGTACATCAAATGGATGTAAAGACAACCTTTCTCATTGGAGAAATTGAGGAAGAAGTATACATCGAGCAACCAGATGGTTTCATGACACATGAGAAGGAGTCTCATGTGTGTAGGTTGAAGAATTCCTTGTATGGAATCAAGCAACCACCTTAAGCTTGGTATGCGAGGATTGATGGACACATGATGATTTTGGGCTTCAAGAAAAGTGTTTTCAATCCCAGCCTATACTACAAGATTTTTAATGGTGAGTCCCTGATTTTGGTCCTCTACATTGATGATTTATTCCTCATTAGTACAGAGAGCCTTATTGTTGAGTGCAAGTATGAATTGACCTATGATTTTGAGATGAAGGAACTTGGTATGATGCACTACTTATTGGGAATAGAGTTGTGGCAGAGAACTGATGAGATCTTCACAAGTCAGGGGAAGTACACAGTTGATATATTGCAAAAGTTTGGGATGTTGAACTGTAAGCCCATGACTAAACCAATGGTGATGAATTTGAAGAAACTAACTGTGTCTTCTTATGATTCTAATGAGATTGATCTGACCTTGTACAGATAGTTGATTGGATCATTGATGTATCTGGTTAACACTAGACGAAATGTTTTCTATGCAACGATTGCACTTAGCCATTTTACGAGTCAGTCGAGATAAACACACTGGATTGTTGTGAAGCATGTGTTGAGATACATGTGAGGCACAGTTGGACATGGTCTGAGATATAATTCCAGTATTGATATGATATGGTAGGATTATATTGACTTTGATTGAGTAGGGAGCACAGTGGATAGAAAGAGCACCTTCGAGTGTTGCTTCACTTTGGGATCTTCCATGGTTTCCTGGTGTAGCAGGAAAAAAACTTATGTGGCTTTGAGCACAACAAAAGTAAAGTACATTGCATTAAGTATGTCAGTCCGTGAAGTAGTGTGGATTCACAATCTCCTTGCATTTTTATCTAAACATGTGATGGATTCCACCATTATTCTTCATGGTAACCAAAGTTATGTGACGATCTTAAAAGAATCCAGTGTTTCATGACAAATCGAACCACATTGAAATCAAGTACCATTACATCTAAGACATGGTGTAGAGGAAGGAAGTATTGATGCAGTACCTTCCTACAGATGAGTAGGTTGTTGATGTTCTTACCAAACCAGGATGAAGTTCAAGTACTTCCGTGACAAACTTGGCTTTGTAGAGAATGCCTCCCTCACTGAGAAGGAGTCTTGATGTTTTCATCTTCCTGAGACATTCTCTAGATTGTACTCCTCTGTGACTGAGTTGAGTTGATTTGTGATGACACTTATCTGAGAAGGGATAAGTGCATTTGGGATTATAGACCAACATCCCTTGTAGAGAGCACATGAGGACATGTCCCATGTGGAGATCACATGAGGACATGTCAAGGGAGTATATCTTGACATCACACACTCTGGGGATTTGACCCTAGTGTTTCTAGAGGGATTAGCCTCTATAAGTCCACATGGGAGTGCCATGTGTGACAAACATTCTCCAGATCATACTCCTCTATGAATTGAGTTAAGTTGATATGTGAGGAAACTTATCCAATAAGGGATAAGTCTGAAACTTATCTGAGAAGGGATAAGTGTGTTTGGGATTATAGCCCAACGTCCCTTGTGAAGAGCACATGATGACACATCAAGGGAGTTGACCTTGACGTCACACACTATGGGGAGTTGACCCTAAGTGTTCCTAGAGGGTCTATCCTCTAGAATTCTACATGGGAGTGCCATGTGTGAAAAACCTTTTGCTACTATGGTGGTTGTGTACCACTGGCGAAGACTCTGTGTCTCTGGACAATAGTTGTGTACTACTAATCCAGGGGATCAAATTTTGCTCAAAAATCAAAGTGGTCAGAATTGCTTCAAAACAGACATGTGTGTAGGCCTCATCCTGAGGATCCCAATGCAACTCGAACGGGTTCAAACGGATGTCGTATGAATGATATATCATGTTCTGTCCATTTTTCCAAACAAACAAAATTTTGTTGATTGTATTAGTACAATGTTGACGTGGTAGTTGACCATACAGTCCGTACGACCATACAGTGACGTGGAAGTGTTGAGTTGTCAGGTGAATGATGTGGAAATGTTGAGTTTGCAGGCTAGGTGGCAGATACGTGGACAAACGGTTTCTTGACTAGGGTGGCAAGTAATATGGTGCCATGTGGCCTAGTCATGGGTTGTCACGTGGCACCCCTCAAGTGTATAAAATTTGTGGTAGTCACGAGGGTCAAACCCCTGACCTTCGGGTGGACACGTCAATGGTTTGGCAGGGCCCGGGCTACCATCCCACCCGTGGCTTGTTTCTTAACCATATACGTTTGAATGATTATTTAAGTTGCAACAAAGTTTGGGTTGATGGAGGAAAGGTCCGGGGCCTAGCCCCAGCCCCTGGTTCAAACCATGGCATACGACCACTACATAATATTTAGTGCACACGGGGTTTAACACTTGCAGCAAACCAATGTCCAAGTGGTCACGCATTAGGACAAGTGTCAACACAACATGCATTTCTGCAAATGGGCTCAAGTTAGGCGCTGAGACATGGCCATATGGCCCCCATGCGACCAACACCTCCGCTCTAAGGGCTGTTAATCGCGCTAATAGTTCGACATTTCACCCCAAATTGTGGAGTGTGTGTGGTGCTGGGTTTTTGGTCCAGTAACACTGCGAGAGCCGAGTTAGACACACACAGGTGTGAATTGGAGAATCAGAGATGACAAGCTTGAAGGGGAAACTTTCTAGGAGGATATCTTCTTCAATTTTTGGCCAAACTAGGTGCAGAAAGAGCCCAGCTAGGGGTTTTTGGATGTTATGGAGCCATTGGAGCCATATATTTTGCATTTTGAGCACTGTAAAGCAATGTTTTTAGCACTTTCAACAAATAATATAAAATATCCATTGGAAGTTGGACCGGGAGATGTAGCCCAAGAGAGGGGTGAAATCCTTTATCATTTGTTGTGTTATGTGTTTATTGATGGTTGTTTGATCCAGCATATTTTCATCGTGACTTATAAAGAATTGTATTAAATGAGAATAAATTAAATTACACCATTAAAGAAGGGAAAAAATAAAAATGAAGAGACATAAGCATTAGATCTAAACACAAAAACTTGATAATGGAGTTCGTCCCTGGTGGACTATGCCTCCGGGTCCTACTCTCAAATGGGTGGGCAATTTTATTAACTCAACAAAAGAATTTGGAAAATACATGAATATACCTCATTCTGAAATCAATCTATAGAAATAATGCTCAGATCATAAAACAAACATCACCACTAGATTCGTGGCATTGAATTACCAAAAAATGACTATCTCCACGCTATGATCTGACTCTGGCACTCCCAGGCCCAAGAGGAATTATGTCTCAATTTTTGTGCCCTCTGCAACCTACAATTATGACAGCCTCTACCTTGTAATTCATGCCCATGGTTGTACGGTATGATGGCGCCTCTCCCCCAGATCTGGGTGGATTTCATTTTTTAAATAATAAAATTGACGGATATACCAAGCAACACCGGTGGCATGTTGGTT
>JASDQU010337092.1:2060-12586 GCA_032191745.1 Picea mariana | reverse complement strand
CATCTTCCGACATTGCTCCCACTCGAACCAGGAACCCTCTTTTCCTGCGAGTTACCTTATGCTCTGATACCAATTGTTAGAAAAACAGGACCGTAGAGCAATAAAATAAAACAAATGCGGAAACAAAACACAAAAGATACACAATACAAGAGAGACACAGATTTACGTGGTTCACCCAATGTGGGCTACGTCCACCAGAGAAATTGCCAGGTCCTTTCTTTATTATTATCCAGCAAAGTGAAGGGATACAACCTACAGCAAAACCCGCTGTAACTTCCTCTTCTTTCTCTCACAGTCTCCTCTCTCAAAATACAATACTCGCCAACATACATAGCCGCAATACATTTCCCTCATAAAAGAGGGTTGCCTTCTAGGGCAAAAAACCCTAACATAATCTCTATCGTTAGATCTGCAACCTTATAATGAACGGTCCAGATTTACGATGAAATTACAATATACTTTTACAAGGCAATTTTTGCTCTGGGGGCCCGCTTGCCCCCAGACCCCCCAGCCGGGGGGATAGCCCCCCCGGACCCCGCAGAGGGGGTACCCCCTCTGCACTCCCCCGCGTGGAAGAGTGTATATACTTCTGGGGTGTAAACACTTCATGGGGTATAAACACGGCTGAAAGTAAAAGACCTCTACATCAGGAAGATAATCAGGCTCCACAACCAACAATTTCCAAAGGCACAATTCCTCTTCCTCGTGACATTTTTCAAGGAAGATCATCCATTTCAGAAAAATATAAGGTTACCATACAACTATTAGTATGGTGGGATTATGTTGGAAAGTGTTTTGGCAAAGTGCACAAAGTGCAAGGGCCCCTGCAAAAAGAAAATATGTTCCTCCAATTAAGATTCACAAGAGATAGAAAATCTATGGTGAACCAACTAGCAAACCTAATCCATCAAGGATAAACAACAACAAATCTACACTAGTGTGCTTTAGAAAGAGGGAGCACAAGAGTACTTTAGAGATAAAGCGCCATAGCCATAACCATAAGTACCCTAAGAATAAAGATAACATAATAACCTACAAAAGAAAGCACAATAGAGAGAAACTGTCATTAGGCTTATGATCGATGAATGAGTCACTTGAACAAAAATTTTAAATGAAGAGGTGTGTATTTATACACCATCCTAGAGGTAGGGAACTAGGCCCAAGAAGGTTGACTAGGTTGGACTTAGCCTAAAATAGTCAATAACTACAATATAATAAAGTGGTACACACAAAGGTAGGCTCTTGGCCATAATAACAATAATGTTGGCTCATGGACTCAGATGAAGATTAAACCTATAATTTTAACGTTCCCCTTAAGTTGAACAAGGGGCCATCGAGAAGGCATTATATCACAATATGCCCCCCATAATGTTGAACAGGGGATCACATAAAGAAGTCATCGTGGATCACCATATCACTCCTGCAAGAATCTAGCGAGATCTTTATTATCATCAACTGTGCTCGAGAGAGTCAATGATGGACATGTATTAGCAACCTAGGAAAGAAGGGCTTGAGATCAAGGGGACTTCAGAAGGTGTTCTAATGAGCTTGCAAGGAAATAAGAAACATCCATAGGTGTGGTAATGGCACACTTAGTCAAAGACCATGATCTAGCTAAAGGAAGAGTAGCTAAAGTTGATGGATTATTAAAGAAGTCGTCATAGCCATTGTTGATTTTCTCATCTGGGGAAGGTGTTTCGTCATTGAACTACTCATCAATTAGAGGAGTATGATCATTGAACTACTCATCTGGTGAAGGGGTCATTGATTTCACATCTAATGAAGGAAAACTGGAAGGAACACCCTGAGAGGGAACTTTGACGGGTATGAAGCCATATGAGTCATCAATCTCATTAGCCCCAACTATTTGTCAAGTTATTATAGGAGTGCTTACAAAGCACTCTTAGAAGTAGAAAGAGGACCAACATCAGGTTGTGAAGGTGAGAGATCCACTAAAACAAGCCAAGAATCACTAAAAGGGGGGGGGGCAAACATCATGATGTGAAGAGACATGATCCATGGAAGCATACCGAGAATCATTGGTAAAGTTTTCTAAAAGAAGTAATGGAGAGATCACAACAGACCGTGAGTAGGAACTTTGTCATAGGTAGCCTCTCTATATTCAACAACCACCCTATGAGTGGTGGGGCCATAAAGGCAATATCCCTGAAAAGCTTTGTTGTATCCAAATCGAGTGTAGCAGGATTCTCGAGATGCTACTATTTTTCACCTTTCATTAGGAGCATGGGCCCATGCACTAAATCCAAAAATTATGAAATGTAAAATAGATAAGATAAGTTTATTAATGTTCAACAAATGACCAAAAGTAGGTCAATGGGACTATTCAGTACAAAGTGGGAGTGCAAGGCCACTCCTATAAAATCAAGAATTAATGCTACACTAAAATCTAAGCACGAGTATCACAATGCTAAAAGACAAAATACAATGCTTTAGAGCCGAGTACAAGGGAAAGAGCCTCAATGCTCCAAATGCCCATTGTTGGATGAAGGACGGAGGGGGTCCTCTTCTATAGAAAAATAACCAAAGGAGATGGATAATGGATCTATTCCAAGCGATATCTCTATGTGTAGAAGAGGTGGCCCTCTGCCAGAAGCTCGTAGTAATGGGTTTCCTACCAATTTGGCATGAGATATTTCAAGACCTTATGTGACAACTCCACAAGGGTCTCCCTATCAGGGGTTGGGATACCTATTGGGGTCTAACAGTGTAATGTTCCCAAGCCAATTTTTTCGCTTGGAACACAAACTGCTCACTGTTTAACTGATATATGTGTGTTTGCTTGCAGTTTTACTTCTTGAGTTATGTCTTAGGGTTTGGAGATTCAGTTAACAAGCATATGACATAGATCTGAAGATATAATAGTGGAAATACAAGATATAAAAAGCAACACCAAATATGGAACCAAACAGCATAGATCTGACCTTTATTGATATAATAAGAAAGAACTTGATACAATAAGGATGTAGATCTGGACAACATCAAATAGATCCAATAGATAAGATATGAGCTGCTACAAAATGCTCTGGATAAGAAGATGTAAGCCTCCAAAGGATGAATACAAGATGAAGACCAATACAAGAAGAACCAGGGTCAAGTCAAAAAAACCCTGGCTGAAGGTACGCCCTCCTGAGTAGCTATGAAGTTCCAATATTTCGGCCTAGCTGCTGGAAACCTCCAAATGGAACCAAACTCTGCAGAATGATAGATCAGGGCAAGTAAAACCCCCTCCTGAAGCCTCAAGCCGAAATGTCCAAGTCTGCTCCTCCAAATGTTGAATCCTCAAGTAAAAATATGCCCCCCTGAATATTGTCAAACCCTAATATTTTGGCCCTGTTGAAGGAGACCTCCAATCACTGTGAAACTCTCCAAGATGATAGATTAGGCCAAGGGAAACCTCCTGGTGAAGTCTCAAGGAGAGATCTGGAGTTTTACTAATCCAAACTTACTAGATCTGAATCTCAATAGTGCCCTCCTTCTATCCAAGTCGTGCCAATGCTCTAGGAAATCATCTAGCAAGAATAGCTCTCTCAAAATACACTAGAAATGATGTTCAAGACCCTGCAAGAAAAACCCAAGTGCTAGAATGTCCAAAATCCCTGCCAATCTCTTGGATCAAACTTCCTTCAAAGAATGATGCGCCCCCTTGCTAAAAACCCTCAAGGAGATGGCCTGTGGCTATCCTGGATGAGTGATGGTACCTGTAGCTGTTGTAGAATGGTGTGGGTGGAGTATTGCTTCCCCGAGACCAAGCTTGGAACAAGATAGGTGGAATCTTTCACCACCGAATTGTCCTCTAGGGTTTGTATTCTCAAAACCCTCAAAACTGTGTGCTCAAGAGCCCAAAAGTAATTTGCAATAATAATCCAAGATGAGTGAGAGGTGTGCCCTTGCCTTTCCTTTATACCTCCAATCTGTTTCTCTGTTTAGTTAGTTAACCCCTAGGGTTAACTCCTAACTCAACCTCATGTGTTGTATTTCTTCAATGAGTTACTTTTCACTTTTCAAGTCAACTTCATATAATAACGTTGAGTTTAGTTGACTTTTCCCCGTGCTATATGAGACTATAGTCTAGTGGGGATGACTAGACTACTGAGTCTCTCCAACCCTCTTCATCAAGAGGTGGGGGACATTGCAGTCTCCCCTGCTAGAAATCGCTTGCCCACAAGCAATTATGAACCTGTCTCCTATATCACATGTTCACTCTCCCAAGTAGCATCCTCAATAGGCAAGTCCTTCCATTTGACTAAGTATTCCTTGATGTTCCTCCTCCTTAGATTCTTCTCTCGAACCTCCAGTATCTCCTATGGAATTAGTATCAATTGCCCCTCTTCATCTAAGGGTGGAAGTACCTCAAGCGGAGTGATGTGTTGGCCAATGACCTTCTTCAAGCATGACACATGGAAGACGTTGTGTATCTTGTTGCCCTGTGGATGATCAAGCTCATAAGCCACGACCCCTACCTTCCTGTTGATCCTATAGGGTCCAAAGAATCGAGGTTGGAGCTTTTATGCTCCATTTCTTTTGATCGAAGCCTGCCTGTACGATTGGAGCCTTAAGTAAACCAAGTCACCAACCTCAAATGTACGCTCTACCCTGTGCTTGTCTGCCTGGACTTTTTGTTGACTCTGTGCTCTTTGCAAATGATCCTTAAGTTCTCTAAGTATGTCCTGACCCTGCTGAACCCAATCCTGAACATTAGGAGCTCTGTTATCACCAAAGACAATCTCTACAAAGGAGAGAGGGTCATAACTGTATAAGGCCCTGAATGGAGTCATACCAATAGACATATGATGAGTGTTGTTGTAATAGTACTCTCCCAAATACAACCACCTAACCCATGCTTTTTGCTGCCCTGCTACATAATTTCGGAGGTAGCCTTCCACCCACTTGTTGACTATTTATGTTTGCCCATCGGTCTGGGGATGGTAACTGGTGCTAGGGATCAAGGCCATACCAACCAACCTGAATAATTCCTGCCAAAAAGTGCTCATAAATCGGATGTCCCTGTCACTCACAATGGTCTTGGGTAAACCATGTAGTCTGAAAATCTCCCTAAAGAACAAATCTGCAACCTGTGTTGCATTGAAGTCTGTGGCAATGGAGAAGAAGTGTGCAAACTTAGTTAACCTGTCCACCACTAAAAAAATACAATCTTTAGCCTGTGCCCTTGGCAACCCCGTAATGAAGTCCATAGAGATGCTTTCCCATTTGTGCTATGGGATGGGTAGAGATTGTAACCGTCCTAATGGATGTGTGTGCTCATGCTTGTTCACCTGACAAGTAGTGCACTCCTTTATGTGGCGCATCACATCTTCCTTCAGACCTTTCCATGAAAACCTTTCCCTTATCTATCTGTATGTTTTGACAAAACATTGGTGCCCTGCCATCGATGAATCATGACATGCTTGCAGTACCTTGGCCTTAAAGGCTGACTCAGGAACCAAGAAAATTCAGCCCTTATAGTAGATGATGTCATCCATGATTCTGAAGTTGTCATCCTGTATCTGTCCATCCATCACTTGACATGCAAATTGTTTCTTTGAGTATTCTACTAGGAGGTGAGCCTTCCAGTCAACTGAGATGGCGGTCATAGCATAGACCTATGGCCTCCTAGATAATGCATCTGCCACTACATTATTCTTCCCCCTAACAAACTCAATGTCAAAATCATAGGCCTGTATCTTGCTCACCCACTTCTGTTGTCTCTCATTTAAGTCCTTTTGTTCCAAAAAGTACTTAAGACTGTTGTGATCTGTCCTCACCACAAATTTTGCTCCTACCAAGTATTGCCTAAACTTGGCCAATGCATGCATGATAGCCAACATCTCTTTGTCATAGATAGTGTAAAGGAGCTCAAGACCCCTCAACTTTCGGCTCTCATAGACAAGTGGGTGCCTATTCTGCATAAGCACTGCCCCAATGCCCACCCCAAAGGCATCACACTCCACTGTGAAGGGTTGGCTGAAATCTGGTAGAGCTAAGACTGGGCACGTGCTCATTACCTTTTTCATTTTGTCAAATGTCAACTATGCCTCTGAACTCCATTTGAAGGCCCCTTTCTTGGTCAAATCGGTCAAGGGTGCACAAAGTTGTGAGAAACCCTTGACGAATCTCCTGTAATAGCAACAAATGCCAAGAAACCCCTTCAATTCTGTGAGGGTCTTAGGTGTGGGCCAGTCAAGTATAGCTTGGATCTTCTCTTGGTGTACCTGTACCCCTTTTTCTCCAATGATGTGTCCCAAATAGAGGACCTCTGTCATTCCAAATTCACATTTGGATTCCTTTGCATACAAGGATTGGTCCTCCATGATGGCTAGAATCTGTTCCACGTGCTGAATATGTTCCTCCCAAGTCCTGCTATAGATCAACAAGTCATCAAAAAATACTAGGAGGTGCTTCCTCAGCTGCTTGTTGAAGACGTGATTCATGCAAGATTGAAATGTGGCTGGCGCATTGGTCAATCCGAATGGCATCACTAGGAATTCATAGTGGCCGTAGTGACATCTGAAGGCAGTTTTGGGGATGTCCTGCTCCCTCATTTTGATCTGATGATAGCCAGAGCGCAAGTCAATCTTAGTGAAGTAAACAACCTCGTGAAGCTCATCCAATAGCTCATCAATCCTCGGAATGGGATACCTGTTCTTAATTGTCTTCTTGTTCAATGCCCTGTAATCAATGCACATGCGCATGGTTCCATCCTTCTTCTTTACTAGTACCACTGAAGATGCAAAAGCACTGGAACTCGGTCTAATGTGACCCATGTCTAACAGTTCTTTGATAGCCTTCTCTATCTCATCTTTGTACTTCTTTGGCTGTCTATAGGGAGTGGTGATGATTGGTTTCACTCCCTCTTCCAGCTCTATGATATGCTCAAACCCCCTATCTGGTGGTGCTCATGGTGGAATGGGTCCAAACACCTTGCTATGTTTGTCAATGATTCTCTGAATCTCTGGTGCATAGTGAACCTTTCCCTTCTTGTCCACACGTACTGAAATCCTACACTCAGCAACATATGCAATGTCCTCTCTTCTGAAAATGGCCTCCATGCGCTTGGTTGTAACCACCCTAGTTGTGTTTCCTGACATGCCCCTGAGAACTACCTTTTTCCCACTTTCCTCTGTGAAAGACATCTCCATGGTCTTGTAGTTGGCGATGATTGGTCCCAACGTGCTAAGCCACTGAACCCCAAGGATGATATTTGTGTCTGGAAGATCCATCACATAAATTTCCTTTGCTGGATCATGCCTGCCCAATGTAAGATTCATTCTTGGAATATACTTGTTACAAGGCATGGTGCTTCCTCCTGCTACCTCCACCTTGAATCCTTCAAACTCCACCGTGGGTATGTGCCTCCTCTATAGTAGGGTTGAATCAATAAAGTTGTGAGAAGCACCCCCATCAATGAGAACCGAAACCTTATGTCCCTGCAGTACCCCTCTCATCCTGAAGGTATTATACTTGGGCACCCCACTGATGGATGCCAATGTAGCCTTCTCATCTGTTGCCATGTCGTGACCTGTGCCTTCTTCTGCAGTTTCGGTGGTGTCTGCTTCTATATTTTGTAGGTGGCTGAGATCCTGATCCTCCTCATTATCGGAAGTTACCTCAATGTAGTGGGCCTTGCCTCTACCCATACACTCGTGGGATGGATCTCAAGGCTCTTTGCATGTATAGCATAGTTGCTTTCTCCTCAGTTCCCTTCTAGTGTTCTCATCCATCCTACCTCTTCCTCTGTCAAACCCCCTTGGGTCTCTTCCTCCTTGATTCATGGGAGATCTTTGGTCCCTTCCTCCGGTATTTAGAGGTGGTCTAGGGATAAATTTAGATTTCGCTGCTAGGCCTAGATCTCTAGTCCTCCATATAACATCCTGTAAGTTGGTAGGCTTGAAAGCCTTAACCCAACCCTTTAAGGGTTCCATCAAACCCTCCGTGAAAAGCATCATGAGTCTTGACTGAGACACATCCTGCACCATGACTGCTATTCTCTAAAACTCCTCAATATAAACCTCTGGTGACCCTGTCTGCCTGAGTTGGGTGAGTTCCCTGAAGTGTAGCTTTGGATCCCCCCTGGTCAAACCTGTCAATAAGCCTCTGTGTAAACTCTATGTAAGCCACTATCTGATTGTGGCCAAGTGTGGTTCACCCGTGGTACCACCAGTCATGAGCTTTGCCCTCCAAGTACATGGTGGCAAACTTGATGGCATCCATCTCTCTCATTGGGTTAAGCTGCAAGTAAGTGTCAAGTTTTTGCACCCAAGCCTGTGCAGTCATCTTGGGAGACCCATCAAAATAGGGGATCTCCATTTTTCCAGCCCTGCACTCTAACTCATAGTTGTTCCTGTGGTACAGCCTAGTTTTACCTCTGAGTTTAAATCCACAATACTAATACAATGTAATCTGTCTCTAGACTGCTATGCTCAGTGAGTTATATTCCCTGACATACTGAGCAAAATTGTCCTCAATTTCGTCTTGGTAACCTGGTTGTGTCTGTTCATCCAAGAACGAAGGTAGGTAGGGCCTATGGGTGGTCCTGTTGTGTGTCTATCCCTATGCTGCACCTCCTCCATGGCTCTGTCCCTCAGTATGATAATATGGAATATGCTCCTGCTGCTGCCTATTCCCTCCATGTGATCCACTAGCCTCTGTGTTTGCATATTTTTCAGGCCCCTTTCCTCCATGAGTCAAATCCAACAGTACCTGTGAGATCAGATCCCAATTTGCAGTTACCTTTTCTACGGTCTCTCTCAACTCACTTTGACTTCTGGGTGATGCCTCCTGGTTTTCCTGTAAGTGTGTGACCAACTTACTCTCTATCTGTAGTATAGATTGACGTAGTTCCTGTGCCAAGGTTGCTAAGACTTGTGGCTCATTGTCCTCACCTGAACCTTCCATATCGGCCTCTAGTTCGCCTGCCTGCCTCCTATGTCTACCCATATAAATACCACTGAACTTCTGCATGTGCTAACCCCACAGGATGGGAGGATCAAAGCTTTGATACCACTGTAATGTTCCCAAGCCAATTTTTTCACTTGGAACACTAATTGCTCACTGTTTAACTAATATAAGTGTGTTTGCTTGCAGGTTTACTTCTTGAGTTATGTCTTAGGATTTGGAGATTCAATTAACAAGCATATGACATAGATCTGAAGATATAATAGTGGAAATACAAGATATGACAAGCAACACCAGATATGGAACCAAACAACATAGATCTGACCTTTATTGATATAATAAGAAAGAACCTGATACAATAAGGATGTAGATTTGGACAACATCAGATAGATCCAATATATAAGATATGAGTTGCTACAAAATGCTCTGTATAAGAAGATGTAAGCCTCCAAAGGCTGAATACAAGATGAAGACCAATACAAGAATGTTGGCAAATATTTAACAAACAGCGCATGCTTGTATGCTTGTCATTGATGGCAAGTACAACAATGAAGATGGCATGAGTACAGAAAGTATGTAATAGATGGGCATTATGAGAAGACGTTGCAGAGAAGATTCGAATAAGCTCAGAAGAGATAGTGCAGAGGATTGTTGGCAGATCATCGATGGCAAAATCAGAGTAAGCGGAACAAAGTAAACTCGAGAGGAGAAGCAGCATTTCTGATCGTTGGATCCCATTTTAATTCCCGAAAGGAGGAGGACCGTCAGATCTGATTGTAGACAAGAAGAACGCGCATAAGAGGAGGACAGATCTCAGGCGTCAAATCTGAGCATAAATTCTGACCATCGTTGGATCAGGGAGAACCTGCACGTTCATTAAAGTGCAAGGAGAAGCGAGCTCACAAAATCCCGAAAGAAGGAGGACCGTTCATCTTCAGGCAAGACACGTAGCGAAAGATCATCATGTCGCTGACTGGAAAGTCAAAGGAACGAGGTTCCCTAACCTCTTGAATTCGCGATATGCGAAATCGCTAAACTATCTTAGCCGTTAGATCGAGGTTTGTTCTGGACCGTTGATCCAGCTCCATCTCGGAGTCTTGCCTATCACGACTTGGAGTGACGAGAACCTCCATCTAAGGAACAGCGAGATGCGAGATCGCAAAAAGATCAGGACCATCGGATCACCAAGAACGTGGACCGTTGATCTGAGCTCCATCTCGGAGCTTCGCCTATCGCGACTTGGAGAGGTAAGAAACATAACCACCGAAATCGCGATTTAATCGCAGCCGTCAGATCAAGGTGTGATCTGGACCGTTGATCCGACTCCATTTCGAAGTTTCGCGAATCGCGACTTGGAGAGGCAAGAAACATAACCACAAGAACGCTGAAATTGCGATATGCGAAATCGCGATATGATCTGAGCTGTTGAATCAAGATCAGATCTGAACCGTCGAATCATAGGACAAGTGGCAAGCGATTAGAATTTCATTGACTTGGAGTCAACGGAGCATGATGTGGAAACTCGCGAAATATGAAGCACCTTTTTGGCACAACCTATGGTCACCGCCAGTGGTCACGAGGAGGGAAGGAGTCAATTCAGATAAGCTCCATTT
>JASDQU010337091.1:0-12475 GCA_032191745.1 Picea mariana | reverse complement strand
TCACCATAATGATAATGACCCAAGGGGTTTTCTATTTATATCCTTGAGATATAATTGACTTCCATAGGATCCAAAAGATATTATTCACATGTAACTGTCAATTGTTAAATTTGACTCCGCCAAATCCACACTATCGAGTAAGCTAGAAAAGGATGCTTGACCTAAGCACCTATGTGTCCAACTCGTAGTCAATTTATAGGTTGTTCGATCCACCTCCCGACTATCTTTGACTATTGGTCAATTGTCCGGCTGACAAGCATGTCGACTACTCGACCGACAAGTGTGGAGATTCGGCCAACCACCCAACTGATTGTATTCAAATGTAGGTCAACCACCCAACCAAATTAATCTAGGATATTTTTGATGAACCATCAATTCCTGATGTTCCAACATTGCTGAATTAGAATTTTATTCATCAACAATATCCACTTTATCCTTTCTTAATTTAATATGTATAGGTTATAGATGATAAACTACATTTTCATCAAAAAAAACATATTTTCTTATTATAGCCTTCTTTTCTTGAGGATGAAACAACCTACAACTTCTCTTTTCAATACTATATCAAATACAAATTCACTTCACACTTTTATCATCCAATTTTCTCTTCTCTTCCTTAGGAACATGTTCATATGTAGTGCAACCCAAAACCTTCATATGCAAAACACTTGATTTTTATCCTGACCATGACTCTTCTGAAGTAAAATTCATTATTTATCTAGTAGGACATATGTTGATAGTGTAAATTACCATGTGAATTGATTCATCCCAAAATTCATTTCCAAGAGACTCATTTTTTAGCATGCTCTAAGCCATTTCAACTATGGTCCTTTTTTTTCCTTTCCACAACTTCATTTTGTTGAGGAGAGTAGGAATTGGTAAACTCTTTCTTTATTCCATTCTTCTCGCAATAATTCAAAAATTCATTTGACTTGTATTCTTCCCCATTATCTCTTCTTAGGGTGATAATTTTCAAACAACTTTTCTTTTCAACCAAGTCCTTAAATTCAAGAAAATGAGAAAACACTACAAACTTCTCCTACAAAAAGTACACTCAAGTTTTCCTAGAATAATCATCAATGAAGGTGAGAAAATAACATGCCTTTCCAAAATACAGTTTCCATGGGACCACATAGATCTGAATGTACTAATGCTAGTTGTTCTATATCCTTCCATGTTCTATTTGACAAACTTTCCTTGTGTTGTTTCCCAAAAATGCACCGTTCACATGCTTCATCTTCCATATTGATATAATGAAGACCATTCACCATGTTATGCTTCATTAACAACACCAAACTCTGAAAATTCAAATGTCCCATCCTTGACTTCCAAATCCTACTATTCATTTCTTCTATAACATTCAAACTGTGTGAGTTACTTCAATCAAAAGAAATCTTGAAAATTTTGTCTGCAACCATTTCTCTTCTTTCTACTACTATATTTTTATTTAACTTATCCATGATTAAGAATTATTTATTATCAAATACTAACTTGCATTTTTTCTCCATCATCTTTACTACATAAAGTAGGTTATCTTCAATGTTGGTTTCAACAATGTGTCCTCAATACACTTCTTCTTTCCATGCAATGATGGAATTGCAACTGCACCTTTCCCTTTGTTGGAAACATAATCCGTCAGGGTTACTTACTTGATGAAATATGAGTAGTCAAGTAATAAGAAATGTCATTAGAAGTCCATTAGACATATTAAAATATGAATATAAAGGTAACTTCAATGTATTAATAGATGTATCATATTAATGGAAAAAGAATCTCACACTTATCTATATTTGTGCATTCCAACAATGGTATCATAGCTTGTTTGGTCTTAAAGGCTTGGAAATTCCATTGTAGTGCTCCATGGGAGGCCATTGATGAGCCAATGGGGAATATATGCAATGAAGAAGAAATTAAAATCATGTAATTGCACACAATCCAAGGATAAAACATCATTGAAGGGGAAATTTGTTGATTTTGGAATGCCTGTTGGTAAAATTTAGATTTGTCCTTCAATATTTATCCATATTGAATGATTTTTAGTTGCATTGGAAACTAGATTCAAATACACACAAAAGGGTATTTTTCTATTTCCAATATTCATCATTTTTTAAAAGATATTCATCCCATAATAATTGGATTTTTTTACAATCGTGGGGTATTCAACCATTAAAATGCATATTGTGGCCATTATATAGAGAAAAAATAATCATACAACATAGTGTTGGAAATGTATTCCAAAGATATATCAAATCCATCTCAATATTGATTGAAAAAACAATGTTTAAGGAGAAAATCTTGCTGATAAAATTCACCCAAGAATGAAAAATGACTACTGCAAGTGAGAAATGAATTTTTCTCATGATATAAGATTTTGTTTTCTGAGATAACAGTTGCAAATGGAACACCCTGGTGATTATCCAAATGGGTATATTTTATTTTTTCTATTAGCTTATTGAATAGTGAGATTGCTCTCAACAATCTATCCACAATGATCCACTGATTATCTACAAGTAACATTGTGCAACTTCAAGGTCATTCTCATTCCAACGATCTACACAAACCATGCATTCCATTCTTTTCTCATTGAAATAATTGTGTTCAATTTATTAGATGTCTTGAGCATTATTTTTATGGCTTTGCATGTTACTTAGCACTCATTCTTGAGCTCTATTGATTTTTTTCCATCGTTTGAGAGTTAAGAAATAAGTCTTTCAAGATTTTGCATGGATGCATCATAAGATCGATATTTTAAGGAATTTAGCTTGTTAGAAATTGCATTTCAACTCTCTGTTTTGAACTTAAGAAAGATGATTGTATCTTTATTGAATATTCATTTTCAACTTTCCCTTAAACTAGATTGAGAATCAATTTGTCGAATCTCTCTTTCTAGCTCATGTCCAAGATTGAAAAATTGCATTTTCAAGAATAATTGTAACTTGCAAATAATATTTTTGCAAGTTAAATTACACTGTAAATGGGTGCAGTTTCAGTAGAAGTCGACACCCTTCATTTGTTGAATTTGAATTGTATATTTTGATTGTTAAAGGGTGGAGTTGAAAGAAACCCTTGAGGTCTAAGTCAATGTCTAAATGGCTCGAATTGATGAACTGTTAGAGTTACTGAACACTCTAATACTCTCTTCTTTGGACAATATAGTCACAATTGACATAACAACTCTCACTGATGTTTTAACTTGTTTACATGATTCACATGACAAAATCAAATTTCTCCATCTTGAATCACAACTCCAACAAGAAGAAATACAACAAAATAATCATCATTCTAAACTAGTCCTTGTTCAAAAAAATTCTCTTTTTTAAATTGAGAATGATTCAGATCAATAGCCAGTGCAGGAGCAACTTAGTGAGACAAGTTTAGATTCAAGTACAAATGAATATAAACTTTATCTTTCCAAGACAATCATCAGAACTTGGGAAGAAATCAAGAATAAGAAGTACAAAACAAGTATTAGATATGACAATGAAGCCACATTTCATATTACGGATTATACCAAACCAATCCAGTTCTAGAGTGTTGGATTGATTCAAGAAGGCTCATATTCAGCTGCTCTAGTTCAAGAGTATATTTCAAAATGCCAACATTGTCATCAAGTTGTCCACATGGAATATCATTTCTTTGATCTTCATCCTTGCGAGCATTGTGGAAATCACAATCATCCTTCAAACATATGTTCTATACACAAGAAACCTACAAGAGTAAAGAACCACTATGGGTGGATCACTTCTTGGCAATGGTTGTCAATATTAAAGAAGATATATCAGTCATACCTAATAATTCATTCTCAAGTAATGACACATTTTGTAGTGGAAATATTTGCATCTTCTCACCTTGTCCCTAATAGGGGGGAATAATATCAGTGATTGAAAGTCACACTTCAAGTTTTGAAGTCCTATCAATTGAGAAGTAACACATGAGCATGGAAAGTGAGCGTGTTTTGGTTTATCGTTTTCCTTAAATCACCACTTAGTACAATACTTACAACTTTTTTTAAACATGGTTGTGGTTTTCCTTAAACCTCCATGTAGTAAAAGACATCATCTTCATCTAGAAAACAATTTATGGTTATCTTTAAAGCAACATTCGAGAACACTTCCAATTAGCAGAAGACATCAAATTCAACTTCTAGTTAACTTAGGAAATCTTTTGAGAACCATTGAGCCCTATAGCCAAGTTCCATAGTTTGTGGTCATCCATAAATCACCATATTGGTTTGCAGTCTACCTTAAACCACCGCCACCATTTAGTAGAAGAAATCAACTTATTCTAGTCTTTTGGTTTGTGGTCATCCAAAAACCTTGAGATTAAGGGAGCACATTCAACCATCAAAAAATCCACACTTCCAGGTTTCATCTCTCTTCTTGGACTCACATACACCCCTTTGGATTAAGGGAGAGAGTTTTGGAAACGTAATATGCTAGGGTTACATACTTGACTAAATATCAGTATTCAAGTAATAGGAAACATCATTAGAAGTCCAAGAGACCTCTTGGAAGACAAATCCAAATATCACATAATTTGATTAATATATGTATCATTTTAATGGAAAACAAATTTCATGCTTATCTATATTTTCACTTTCTAACACCCTTTAGATTATAAAACATTGTCATCACCAAATATAACTTTACCAGAATAATTGTTATTTATTCTAGTAAACAAGTCCTCATATGATGTCATATGATTTGAACATCCTGAATCAATATACCAAGCTTCACTTTTCTCATTATGTGCCATCAAACTTGATATGAATAACTTCTCAATCCTGGTTTCTTCAACAAAAGTATTTGCACCTTTATGTTCATTATCACACAACTTTGCATAACAATCTTTCTCAAGATGACCAAATTTATGACAATAATAACAATGTACTCCTCCATATTTGTCTCTAGATTCATCTCTATCTCTTCATCTTTCACGATATCCTTATCTACTTCTTCCTCTGAACTAACTTGGACTTCTTCTTCTTCCTCTTGAGGTGGATGCATTTCCTTGATGTGATTGTTGTGGATTCCTATTATGATTATGATTATGATATTCACCCGTACTTCTTCCTCTTCCTCTATGCCTTATGGAAAATTCATGTTCCATTTCCTCAGTTTCATTACTTTCTTCAAAGGTTAGCAAATAACCACTTAATTTATCAACTTTCATTGTGTTTAAATCTTTGGAGACTATAATACTAGTGGTGACCATATTAAATTTGGAAAAAACACTTCTTAAAATTTTCTCAAGTAGTCTTCTTTCTGGAATATCTTCACCTAATGACCTTATCTGATTAACAAGATCTTGCATTTTTGTGATGTAATCATGAATCAATTCATTACTATGCATATTTTAATTTTCAAAATTTCGCCTTAATGATTACAATTTAGCTACAACGACACCTTCATATGTGTTATTTAAGATATCCCTTGCTTGCTTGGATGATTATACAACACTGATTCTTGGAAATATAGATTATTCAACTGCGCTACCTATAAGATAAAGTGCCTCATTATCCTTATTTATAAGTTCCTTTAGAGATTGTTTTTCATCGGAATTAATTGTGTTAAATTCTTCATCCGAAGTCATACCATATCCATCAATTACAAGTTCCCATAAGTATTTAGTGATAAATATGGGTTGCATGTGCTTGCTCCAATAAAAATAACTTGTGCCAGGAAGCTTAGGTAACACAATATTTCTGCCATTAGAGAGAGAGAGAGAGAGAGAGAGAGAGAGAGAGAGAGAGAGAGAGAGAATACTAGAAGAACAACACAATGTGTCCCACTTCACCTCGGCATGAGATCCCTTCTCCCCCAAAAAAGGGACTTAACTAGTACCCAAAAGAATCTTTTTATTAATTTTCAAAGTACAAAAAAAAATGTGTCTCAACACAATTCAAATGAGGGATAAACCCTTTTAGACAACTTGAAACTTGCCACTTAATATCTCTCTTAATGAGAAGAGAAAGGTATTATAACCTTTCCAAGGAATTTCAATTCCTTCAAAGGTTACAAACAAAATCCTTCAATACATTCTCTCTTAATAATAGACAAAAGGAATATAACCTTTTACAAACAATTTTTTATACAATATAATGAGAGAAAAGGGTAATATAACTTTTAATGAGAGAAAAAGATAATGTCAAATGGAAGTGATGCCAACCATTGGCAGCTCCATACCAAACAACCTCTTATTCTCCATGGTTGTCCACTAGAAAATTTTCTATCCATGCCAAATGCTCTTTCCCACACAACTTCTCTATCCATGTGCACTCTTCTCTTCTCATTTGGCTGCAATATTTTGTTCAAAAGTCTATGTTTATGTTTCAACCATGGAAATAATTACAATCAGTTGAATCAATTGAGTGTTCCTCTCTTTGTTGATCTCCATTTATATCAATAGTTCTTATATTTTCTTTCCTTTCCACAGAGTAGAAACACTTCCATTAAACAAAATCCTTGAAGTTCCAGTTACTCTTCATGTTGCATATGCTTATGTTTCAACCACACAATCTTCTCCACCAAGAAGTAAAATAATGGTGGTCCCACCCAATAGCCAAAAAATACTCCTCCTCCTCACACACGACTCAACTTTTATGACAACAACAAACAAATAATCTTATAATGGACAACAATATCACATCAAACAAAAATCCAGTGGTGAACAATCCAGTATCCTTCACGCAAGTCACACAAAATTGCAAGTCTCCCTCTCACTCATGCTCTCTCTAGAAAACTAACTTCTTCTCTGGACAACGTGAAAGCTTATGCTTTGATACCAAATGAAAAATTACACACCAACGATAATGGATAAAATATATTTATCAATAATGCACACCGATCTCAATCTTTCTCATTACCAAAGCATATATTTATACATGTATAAGAGATATCTCAAGAAGCTATCATATCCTTTAATATCTCAACAATCACTCCTTAATTCACTCAACAAATATGATCTCAATCTCACAAATGTCTCTGTGAGATATGATTACATAAACAACTTTTAACAATAATTAAATCTAGAACATTACAAATGAATCATTATTCCAACATAGAGAATTCCATTTGACTTAACTATCACAGAAAGAGAAGTACCTTCTCAAATGATTACTAAAGAGAAATTATGTTGAGATTGTACAAGAGAGTAGTATTTGTCTCATCCATCTATTTCACTATATTGTTGATTGGATTGACTAGGTAGAGAAAAGGTTGCACACTCCATGTTCTAGAATTTTTGACACAAGAGAAGAAGCTCTTAGAATCCCTTTGCAACCTATTTTGTTCCCTAAGAATAAAAGAGTTAAGCTAGCCATCTCTATTGGATTTTTCCCTGGTTGGGTTTGTCTAGGGTAAATCTTTGTGTTCATGTATATTGTGATGTGGTTTCTTTTTATTATAACCATTTAGTCAATTCACAAAGTCCAAGTAAGTCATTTGATATAAATTAAACATAGACACAGAGTATGTAATACTATAAGATCCCTATCGATAAGTCAAATTGGTCATATGGTGATCAATTAGAATGAATTTCACATATTCCATCTCTATTAACAAAAAATAGAACACATAATTATGCAATCCAATCCACTAGAATGAATATAGGTAAATGTAATTCCCAGTTTTCGATCCTTTGGAATCATTTAAATTAATTTTATTTTAAATTCTTTTCATGGTTAATTTTTATTTCTATAACTTAATTACACCACAAGGTATACATGTCATGGTAATATTGAATACTATTAAACATTGTTATTTTGTAGCTAATGAAAGAACCAAGACTGACTGAGCGTGAACACCTAGAGGGGATATGATACCAAAAGTGGGGAAAGGTGAGGGGTTCTAAGGGAATTGTTATCATACTAACATTTACAATAATGAGCCTAGTTACAATAATGAGCCTAGTTTATAGTCCAAATTTTGAGATCATAGGAGTGGATGAAACTATTTCATAAACACGATCCCTCACTTCCTAGAATCATGGAAACATGCTCCCTATATTATTGGGACTCTATTAAACCATCTTTCTCCCTCATGAAAAGGGGAATTAGAATGGGAGGAAAGATCCAATTCTTGGAGAGGATAGAGAAGAGAAAAAGAGAGTTTTTAACTTTGAAAAGGAAGGTTGCCACACTATGTGATGGAACAACCATGAAAGGAAGTCATTATAGCTCTTAGAAAAGATAAGAACCAAGAAAATATCGTGGTAATGGACAACAACCTAGATTTTTCTATGCATACACTGAAGAGCACTAGAGGGAGGGTCCTCTTGAGGGACTATAGAGAAGAGAAAAAAGACTCTCCTTGCATTGTTTGGCACATGTATTGTGGGTGCCAGAGAGATGTTATGTCTTCAAAAAATCAATAGTGAGACACTTGGTTAATAAACTTCTTTCTATGATATTGAGAGACTATATTGAGTATTTTTCATTTCATTTTTTCCATAGTGGTATCATAGCCTTGCTAGGGGGTGGTGTCCATAGAAAACTATCTATAACTGGGTGGAAAATATCTCTACCTCAGTCAATTTCTCAGCATGCACTATTCAAACAAATAATTTTTTCATATTTGTTATGGTAATTCTTTATATACCTTGTTTATAAAACTTGTATGGTTGCGAAGGAATAATTAAGTGTTTCAATCTTTGTTTTTTAGGTTCTTTGTACTTACTTTGTGTTTCAAAGATGAGCCTCTAATTTCTATCTTTCCTTCAAAAATTGTTCTTCAGTAAGAATTAGATGATGTTTTGTATACTTTCTTTCTTCAATCCTTTGATATGAAGATAGTTTTTTACCTCAAAACAATGGAATTTAGGGCTATGTTCATATATCATAATTCCATTTTATATATAATAACAAGATGAGCTGCAGAGAAGCAAGTCCCTTCCTTTAGGGAACGACTTCCATTGCTTGAATAGATTGCTCGAGTGCTTACCTTGAATCAATGGCATGATTTTTTGAACCATCATAAGGCTTGGTGTAGGTACAGAATGGGAGTGGAGGACCCAACTTGAATTGCTACCACCCCTTAACAACTCTAGGCATCGTATAGTCATAGTAGATTTCAAGACCAATTTATGAAGTTGTTTCTTCTCCTTATGTTTCGAGTCAGGATATTAAGTATAAAGCCCGTCCATATTTCTTTTGTTCATCTTGATTTTCCAAAATCCCTCAACAACACATTTAAAGGAAGCATAACCTATATGGCATAATAAGGCTAGAATTTCTTATGTGTGCTTTCTACATTTTCACAAACCTCCGTATGTTTACTCAAATATGATACATGCTACTAAAGAACCTATTGGGATATTATATTAAGGTTGGCACCATGATTTTTATGTGAACGGTTTCAAATGTAGTTTTGAAGATCAAATCAAAATCATGGGATATTATATTAAGGTTGGAACCATACTTTTTATGTGAACGGTTTCAAATGTAGTTTTAAATATCAAATCAAAATAAAGAGAAAGATTGAGGTTTGGGACAGCTTATAAGAAAGAGTATAAGAAATTTTCATATGGTGACTAATGGAAAATCCCAATTGAATAGTTTTGAGTCAGTGGATAACAAAGTATATAAGTAAGGTTCTTCAAGAGAACCCCAATTGAATCTAACATTGTGTTGAATATCAAATATTATCAATACTGCTAGCTGAATATCAAATATTAAAAACAAAACAGTACTGGTTGAATATTATATATTATCAATAACGCTGGCTGCATATCAAATATTATCAATAGTAATACTAGGAAATTCCATAGAAGAAAAACCATACTTTGGATTAAGAAGGTTATAGTTTAGTTTTATACTGAATTAAATACTTTGCATGAAAATTGGCTTCATATATGTAAGTGTGCACATTACTGACAATGTTTTTAGTGGTTAAAGAAATCTTATGAAACTCCAGCTCTTACAGAGTGACCGACTGAAAAATAACAAAATACATACATAGATGTCATCACCACCTTCATGGAAAACCTCTCTCTTGATAGAATATTGAAGTGACATCAATTTTGCATGCACATATAAATTCCACTTTTTCGATTGATTCATTATTGAAGGTTGTGCAAGACAATAAAATTGTTGCTTTTACAAATCAATTCCACTTTTTCGATCTCTTGATTATTGAAGGTTGTGCAAGACAACTAAATTGATGCTTTTTTCTGGTCTATGACATTGCAATTATACGTGGAAAAAACAATACTACACAACTTTAGATTATAACCTTTATGTCCATGTTTACGTTACCTACCCAAGATAGACTCAAAAAATATAAAGGATAAATACATATATGATGTCTATTCTTGGGATTTGAAGATTGAACAAAGGCACGTGGATCAAGCTCGAGTCCAATTTTCTCGTAGCGCCACCCACTTCCCCATGGCATAGTGCATGGCTTGCAAGTTTCGGTTTGTGTTGGATTTAGTGCACAACTTTCATTCCAGTGGTTGCATGCCTTTGATGTATTCCAGTGATTGCATACCTTAGTAGTAGATATTCTAAAGCCAAAGGTAAACTCCGATGACATTTTGTTTTGTCAACCAATTCTGTCCATCAATGCAATTTAGATTTGAAGGAAAAAGTGTATTTCGATTGAGAGTTGTTTCTTATCTCGATCTAAAACTACTACATCTAGACACTGAAGAAAATAGATATTGAGGAACAAGCATTGGCTTGTATGACACAAAATAACATGTATAAGTCCAAGGTTTCGACTATGTCTGATCCTTTTGCAATGTGTTTTCTCTATTCAGTGAATAAATAAAGGAGCATGTCCCCCATGGAAAAGGGATGAAGTGATACCTTTTCTATTATATTCCCTATCCATGCACCTATGATACCCATTACTTCGTCCAACATCTCGCCTAACATCCATTCTTGTGCAATAGTTTCTTGGTTCAACACCTCGCGCATGGAGATCTGATGTATTGAGGGATTCCTTAGAAAGAAAAGTCCTAAAGAACTCCTTGACATCACATTTTCTTCTGGTGCTAGGTATTGATCCTCAATGAATGGGTCTAGATCCTCAATTTGTGGCTTAATATCTCCTTCAATGGGTCATTATTTGTGGTATGTCTGGATGATTGGTGGATTGAATCATTGACATTGGTGAATGGAATGTGGTTCATGGGATAGAACAATAGGACACACCTGGATGATATGCGATAAACATATTCAAACAAGCATATCCCTCTAGCGAGGGGGTTGTTGTTGATGGTTTTAGGTGGGAAAGGTAAATTGAATTGACTGGGGTAGGAAGGGGTGTTGCTTATACTAGCTATGAACTCTAATGATGGAGAGAAACTCTTTCTTTCTTTAGATTTTCCCTTATACCTAAAGGATATGAAATTGGTATTTCATGCAAGTTTACTTGTAGATGCAAGCTTATCCTCTAGCGCTCGGGGGAAATGGATTATATTTATTATGACATTGTAAGATATGAAATACAAACCTCATATCCTTTTTTGAAGAGATGGTCATCTGTTCTTCACAACTATTGGTGTCATCACCCTGCAAAGAGGGGGAACCAACATATAGTGACGTCAGACTCTCCATATGGTCCGTTATGGGACAACCTTTGGGAATATCTTACTCATGAACAGTCCAAATTGTCACAATTTAGAGGCATGCCTATAATGAATATCATCTTTTATATACACATCAAAAATACCAATGAAAAAAAATCTCAGGCCTCACAGTGAAAAGAAAATCCTCTGTCGACTTCATCTCTAGATACAGTTCTTACCTGCACACATTCATCATATATATTATCCCAGGTGTTTGATAATTATCCATGCTCACTTGCACACATTCATCATGTATACTATCCCCAATATTTGTAATTATCTTGCGTGAAAAAATGCAATGTATGAAGTACCTTCTTTAGAATGATCCAGACAACATCCTCTATACATGGACGGGTTATGAGAGAGTCAATATATCTGTAGTATTTTTTGCTTCCAGCTTTATATGCTTAGTATTTACAACACCCAAATATTTATCTTCCCCTGGTTCCATATCATGATTGAGGGATACCATTTTATTCATCAATTGGACATTAATATTAACATTTAATCCAGTATCTCAGGAACTCAATCATTATTTCCTAATATTCCTAATACTAAACAATGCAACCTCTGATTTCCACAATTCTTCATTCACCGCATTTTAACAGGTACGAGGCCAATTGAGTGCCCCATATCAAACATCGTCAGTAGAAGCTAAATAGTCGTTCTCGAAGGCAAGGGGAAAGAGAAGCGACGAGCCCAATATTTTGTCTGGCAACAAGATGCTCGTAATTTAGGATATTTGTGGGTCACACGCTGCTCTTCACTAGCCACATATTTACTGCAGTAACCCTTTTGAGCAGGTGGAAGCTAATTTTGTTTTCTATATATAATCAAAGGCCCAACAAAAGAAAAGTGACCAGGAAAGTACCAAGAGATAAGATCGTCATATGTGGAGTTGTAG
>JASDQU010337088.1:2067-12586 GCA_032191745.1 Picea mariana | reverse complement strand
TCTTCCCTAGGATGTAACTTTTAAAACATATGCTCTCCCACTTTGAATTATCTACGCGTTCTTCTTTTATCAACATAGCTCTTCTATATACCTTGTGCAAATTTCACATTCTTCCTTATCTTTACCATCTGTTCTTCCATTTCCCGTAACAATTATGGCCCAATCATGGCTTTATTTGCCAGGTTATCCCAACTTACTGGTGTGTTTCATTTTCTTCCATACAATGTTTCAAATGAGATCATCTTCAATGATTCTTGATACCCATTATTGTAAGCAAATTCAACTAAATGGATAGAGTCCTCCCACCTTGAAGGCTTCTCCATTACATATATTCTCAACATATCTTCAATTATACAATCGATTCTCTTTGTCTACCCATATGAATCTGGTTGATATGTTGTGTTGAACATCAGATTGGTCCCAAATCCTTTAAAAAACCCCTTTCCAAAAATTGGAAGTGAAATTGGTATCTATGTTTGACACTATTTCCTTAGGCCCACCATGTAGACTAGCAATTTCTCTCATATAAATTTCTGCAATATTGGCTACCTTGTGAGTTAATTTTACAGGAATGGAATTTGCATCCTTTGTAATCTTTTCTACCACTACCATGATGGAATCATGTTTCCTTATTGTCCTAAGCAGTTTGGTAATGAAATCGATAGTAATAATTTCCCATTTCCAATCATGAATGAGAAATGTGTAATATTCCAAATATAAAACAGTATGCAGAACATAAATAATTAACTAGAAATGACAGATAAACAATGATATAACCATAACAAGACCACAATAATACCGGACTAATACCAGAATAACACTAGAAAGAGCACTTTGATTACTAAGGGCAGTGTTCACTTGCCTCTTCGAGGGGGAAACCTCCAATAGAGAAGAGCTCTATTACAATAATATCCAAAACCAAACTTCTCATACCCTCCACTCCTATTTATACTAAATATGTCTATCCAAAATAACAATCTAGAGGAAGATCCTTCTAGAAGTGGAAACTTCTATTAGGTCTTCTTACATTTGACTTATTCTTCCTTATTTCTAGGAATTATTAATATTGACCTATATTACCTGGAAATATATTATTCTACCTACATGAGAGGTTAGGTCCCTAACATGTCCCCCCCCTTAAAAAAAACCTTGTCCTCAAGGCTTGAGATGAGGAAATTGTTGCAGAATGGTAGTTCGTTCCCAACTGGCATCTGCTGGAGTTTTATCTTTCCACTGGACTAACACTTCCTTGATGGTGTGCTGATGCAGACGACACTCACACTGGTCCAAAACTGCTTATGGTTGTAGCCAAATGGGGTCTTCTTCTTCCAACTCAGGAAGGTTGGTTTGAGTTTATCACTTAGTGCAAATCACCTTCTTTAAGCAGGAAACATGAAAAATAGGATGGAKCTTAGAATGACTGGGAAAAGATAAATGATAGGCCACCTGTCCCACACGATTGAGAACGACATAAGGACCATAAAATTTGGGCTCCAGTTTCTGACAATGGTCAGCCTTGAGGAAATTTTTCTTATAAAGTTGCAGTCGAAGAAACACATGATCTCCTTCTGCAAATTGATGTTTAGAGTGACCTTGATCTGCTTGTTGCTTCATGTGATTCCGGGCCATGACCAAATTCTCTTTGAGGGTATGGAGAATATCCTCTCGAACTATAAGTGTTTGGTCAACCATATGGACCTTCAAGACACCTAGAAAGTATGAGAGAACTGAAGGTGGATTTTGTCCATATACTGCTTCAAAAGGAGTCATGCAGGTAGCTACATGGTAAGAAGTGTTGTACCACCATTCAACTAGTGGTAACCATTGAGCCCACTGATTTTTCCTTTCAGATGCAAAACACCTCAAATATGTTTCCAAACACTTGTTGACAACTTTAGTTTCACCATCAGTATGGGGATGATAAGCTTTGTTGATATGCAATTGGGTGTCTTGTAGCCTAAACAGTTCTTGCCAAAAATTTCTAGTGAAAGTTGGGTTGCGATCAGAAACAATAGAATGAGGCATTCCATGAAGCTTGAAGACCCGATCCATGAAAAGTTGAGCCACAGTGGAGACTGTAAATGGGTTTTGAAGAGAACATAAATGAGCATACTTGGAAATACGATCAACTACCACCATGACGACTGATTTATTTCTCGATTTAGGTAAGCCTACAATAAAATCCATAGAGATATCCCTCCAAATAGAAGGTGGAATCGAAAGAGAATGTAGTGTGCTAGGAGCTTTGACTATTTCTCTCTTGTTGCATTGACAAACATCACATTCTGCCATAGAATTGTGAACTTCATGTTTCATACCATCCCAGAAAAAAGAACGTTTGACCCGGTCATAGGTTTTGGTAAACCCTGAGTGCACAACAATGGATGTAGCATGAAGCTCAGAAAGTACCGTGGATTTAAGTTTTCACTGTTTACTTAAATACAAACTACCTTTGTATCGAAGCTCATCATTGTGCCAAGAGTACCCTGGGGAAACTTGTGAATTGGCCTGCAATTGTTGTATCAAATGCAAAATTTTGGGATCGTGTAGCCATTCCTGGTGAAAATCTTGGAGCCAATCTGGTACAATGAAGGAGAAAGAAAAAAGGGACCCTTCATCTTCATATTTTTTGGAAAGTGCATCAACAACCACATTGTCTTTGCCTTTCTTGTAAATGATCTCGTAATCATATCCAAAGAGCTTAGTCACCCATTTTTGTTGCTCTGGGGAGGAAAGGCGTTGTTCCAGAAAATACTTGAGGCTTTGATGATCTATCTTAATTTGGAAGAGTTTCCCAATAGATAAGGGCGCCAAAGATCCATGACATGCATAATAGCCAACATTTCTTTTTCATAGATTGATTTGCCCAAATTTTGCTCTGATAGTTGTTTGTTGGTAAATGCCAAAGGCCTACCCTCTTGCATAAGGACTACTCAAATTACTTTCTCAGAAGCATTACATTCCAGTACGAAGGTCTTTGTGAAATCAGGGAGGGCCAGAACTGGAGTGGTGCACATGGACATCTTCAAGGTTTGAAAATCTTGAGTATTTGAGAGAATCCAAGTGAAAGAATTCTTTTTAAGGAGAGTAGTGAGAGGTGCCACAATCTTTCCATAATTATTAACAAACTTGCAATAATATCTTGTTAAACCCAGAAATCCATGCAATCTATTGAGAGTCTTTGGGTGAGGCCAATCTTTCATAGCTTCAATCTTTTTAGGATCCACCTTGACACCGTCCTTGCCAACAAGATGACCCAAGTACTCGACTTCCGAGGAGTCAAAAGAACACTCATATTGTTTGAGGAAAAGTTGGTGTTGAGAGAGTAGATGGAGAACTCGGTCCACATTATCAAGATGGGTTTTCCAGGTTTTACTATAGATGAGGATATCATCAAATAAAACTAAGACAAAATGACGGAAGACATGATTCATGAGGCTTTGGAAAGTGGAGGGAGAATTACACAAGGCAAAGGGCATGACCAAAAACTCATAGTGGCCCTCCTGAGTTCTAAATGCAGTCTTAGGAATGTCTGCCTCATTCATACTTATCTGGTGGTAACGAGAACGAAGATCAAGTTTAGTAAAGAACTGGGTGCCACTCAATTCATCCAAGAGATCATCAATGAAAGGAATGGGAAATTTGTCTTTAATGGTGAGTTTGTTGAGGGCACGGAAGTCAGGACACATGCACCAAGAACCTTCTTTCTTAAGGACCATGACCATAGGAGAAGATTAGGGGCTTGTACTGAGGAAAATAACACCTGCGTTGAGAAATTCTTGAACAATTTTCTCAATTTCATTTTTTTGGGAGAAGGGATGACGATAGGGATGGATATTGGGAGGAAGGTTGTTGGGGACAAGGGGAATGGAATGATCATGAACACCACGGGAAGGAGGGAGTCCCTGGGGAGTGGGAAAAACCACTTGATGTTTAGAGAGGATGGATTGGAGGTCCTGCGACATAGAGGGTATCTCAATGGCTTGAATGGCATGGAGTTGTGCAATAATGCCAGAATGACCTTTCTTGAGCATCTTTTCCATGTGATGGGAATTGATTATCTCCGGGGAACCGACGGTGATGCCTTGGAATTTATATTGTTGGCCCTCCTAGTCGAATTGCATGTTTAATTCCTTAAAATCCATGAGAATGGGACCCAAATTCCTTAGCCATTTTGCACCCAACACAATGTCACAACCACCCATGTCGATAGCAAACATACGATATTTCATGTGGTACTGACCAATTTGGAGACACACATTTTCACAACGCCCTCCACATTTCATGGACCCACCATTGGCAATCATGATTTGAAAATTATTGATGGCACAAATATAACAATTAGTTTCTTGGGCAATGCGGCGATGAATACAATTATGGGTGCTTCCACTATCAACAATAATGATGACCTTCCTATGCTTAATGTAACCAATTAGCTTGATGGTTTGGTGAGTATAGAATCCAATGAGAGCATTTATGGAAATTACCGATTCTACTTGGGGAGGGTCAGAGGGAGGGGTCATGTCAGTGGGTTCAGGTGACACTGCCAAAAGGGGAGCCTCAACATCTTCTTCCGAAACATCCTCTGAGATGGCCACAAAAATATTTTGTTGCTTACACTTGTGCCTAGGAAAATATTTGTCATCAAAATTATAACAAAGGCCTTTGAGTTGGCATTCAACCATTTCTTCCCTGGTTAATTTTTGGATCTTTAATGGAGTAGAAGGAGGAGTAGGAGTGACTGGTTTAGGGCGAGGAATAAAGGAGGGTTTTTGGCTTAGAGAAGAGACAACCAGTTGTGCTTCCTTAGATATTTTAGTAGTGTCCACCCAAATCTGAGGCTGAGCCATGAGGACATGGGCACGAATCTCATCCTTGAGGTCACTAATAAAAATTCTCGAAAAAAAGAATCAGACATGCCCTCTGTACGGAAAGCCAATCGCTCAAAACCAGCTATAAATTTTTCCACTGTGCCATATTCTTTCAACTTTGTCAAACGACCTAAATGGTTGGTGTCATTGTCAAAGCGTTCATAAAGATCTTCCACAAAGTGTGTCCAAGCCACATACCCATGGCAGGCATTTTTTCCCCATTTCCACCATTGCCAACGTTCTTGATCTAGATGGAGAACACCATAGCGGAGTTTTTCCAACTCATCTGTAATGCCATAAAAGGATAAATAATCTTCCATTTGAGTTACCCATCCAGTGGGATCCTAGCCATCAAATCTGGTTACAACCACACGTGGAATGCGTAGGTCACGTTGAAAGTGATGGGGCTATAAATTCTGGGAATGAGAGGAAGTTTCACCTTCAATTTGCAAAGGTGGGTCAGATGAGGGAATATTTGCAGGGATATGCATCTTGGCATAGATCATCGTGGTGAAGGAGACAAACTGTTTATTGAAGGATTCATGTTGGGTAGCGAGGTCTTGTTTGAGGCCTTGTTTGAGGTCCTCTATTTTAGCATCGATGGAGGAATGCATGTTTTTATTGATGGTGCCAATATTGGCCCTGAGTTGTCTCACTTCTTGTTGGGTTTCTGTGAAATTAGAGTGCAAGGAATTGAAGCGAGCTTCCAATTCTTGGCTACAGGTGTGGGCCATGATGAAGAGGGAATAATAAAAGGGGCAGGTGGGACCACACATAAAGTGGGTTATGGGTGAATTGTATCACAACGATCAGGGCGACGAGTGGAATCCAATGTGGTAAATCCCAAATAAGGGTGTTGGAAGGGGGTGGGGTCCATGAAATTTTTTTTTGCTGAAAAATGATAGGTATGATTGCGATAAGGGCGAAGAGAGGAATCCAACGGGATAGGTCTCGAATAATGGTGCCAATAGGATCTAAACAAGAAGTCATAAGACCCAAAAAATATGACGTTTAAATATTCCTTAGTGTTAATTACATTCATGTTTATAGGGAATTCTCTAACAATCTCATTTATTTATCTCTTGGTTCCAGTAGCTAGTTGAACTAACCAATATTTTTCATGCTTACATTTATTCAATTTAAATATTTCAACTATATTTGGATCTATATAACTACGACTATATCCATAATCAATCAAAATATCTATGGGATGATTATCAATCTTACCTTTCAGTTCAATCATGTGGGATTGATAGTTTGCTTGTCTATTTCCCAAGGTTTCACAAATCCTTGGCATGCTTCTTCCCATATCCTCTATTGTTTCCTATTTCTTGATGCTATGCATAGTCTTCATTTTATCTTTCCATTGAGGAAAATACTTATACATGTGTTCTCCTTCACATCCCCAACACTTTATGGGTTGATGTCTTGGCCTCTTTCCAAAGGACTATGTCATTTTTTGATCACCTTGAGATGGCTACCTTGTCGATATGCCCGAGATATATTCCTTATGAAATTTGGCTTGAATCCTTTCTTCCTTTCTCCCTTTGATCCATTTTTCCTTTTTTCTTGTCATCCCAAGCCTTTTGGAAAATTTTCCTTCCTCTATTCTGCTCATATAAATACTTAGTATTTTTTATGGATTCTTCTAAATTCATGGGCTCATCAAAATGAATTTTATCCTTGTAGAAGGATGGCATTCCAATCAGGAACCTATGCATTTTGACCTTCTCATCTATGATGAAAATCATGTACCTAATAATTTCCAAGAATTTTCTTTCATATTCATCTATRGTCATGTTCCAGAGTTTGAGTTCAAAGAACTCAAACTCATTCTTGTCAAAATATTACTCTGACAAGTACCWCTGTTGAAAATATTTCTTTAATGGCTTCCAAGAAATTCTCTTCTCATCAAGGTGCTTAACCTGCTTCAACTGATCCCACCACATAGATTTATTTCCTTGAAGGTAGTAAGCTATAATTTGGGCTTCTACATTTGATGAGTAATCATGCAAYTATAAATATTTCCTCATTCCTAGAAACCATGCTTTTGCATATTCTCTTTTCTTGTTCTCTCCATCAAATGATGGTGACTTGATCATCCTTAGCTCCCCTTGAAAGCTATATKACCCATGTCTCCTCCTATGATGTATACTAGGAGAAATTATTGAKCTACTCTCCGACCTTGAACATGCATATGCTCTTCAGGTCATGTTCTCTAGGGATTGATGATGTTGACGTCAACTAGTAATCCTTAACYATATAGATCCTCCATGATTATTCCTCCTATCATGAGATMTAGGTACTTCCACTTGCCTTGCACTAGATTCATGTTTTGTGCCCAAATCTTTATTTATTTGCTTCTGCAACATATTCAGGATTTGTAGTATCTCCTCGTAAGATTTCATGATCTTTTCATTATTGTTCCTATAGCTCTGCACTTTCCTTTGTAGGTTTCTCATAGTTACAAGCTCCTACCCATATCTTCATCCATTATATTTTGTCTTAGCATTACCCATGTTGACATGCAGACCTTTGAATTCTTCTTCTGTAAGACCCTTTAACATCCTCCATATATTTATTTCTCATATAGGAACTGAAGTTTGCTTTCTTGTATCTCTAATTTTGCATGAATGTGCATGCAATAATTGTTGTTAGAGTTAAGCAGATTACAAAATATTTATTAATTAGATTACATGCTATTCTTCACATCAATTTGTTAAGAACACAATGCACCAATTCAAAATCTAATTCCTTAAACACATTCTTCTTCGAAAAAACTCTCCAACATCTGCGTTCATACCTCATTATGATTAATGAGCAAAAAGTTACAACATTCACATGCTGTAATTTCAACTTTCTTACTATTACATAATCACTTTATTTCTTTATGAGAAAATTTTGGCACCCAATTCAAAATTATAGGTGGATAGATGTATTCTCCTCCTCAATACCTTTCCAGTGACTATTTGTTTTCCCAAATCTAAGCTCTGAGATGAATGTTATGGTTTGGAGAAGTTTATAATTTTTTTCCCAATTTATCTTTGTATGCTATAGGTGTCTTCTTTCTCTTCATGAACATTTTTACATACCCATATTCCAAATATGGTTTTGTGGTTTTCTTTTATGGTTCATCAAACTAACTTCTGAGCAAGGATTTATGCCCTCTGGAAGTAAACTGGTGACAAAATTTTACCTTCACTGTTTCAATTGTAATTGTCTCATACGAGCTTTGTTTCGCGCCTAGAGTAGCTCTTTGGATAGCTCTCTCCATGTTATTTTTTTTAAGTTTCCGAGACATAATGTAGCAACTGTACATTATGTTCTCGTTTGTTTTGATTGCATAAAAATGTCGTTTAGACCCTCAAAATCGCTTTGCAAGTTAATGACCTTCAAAAATCACAAAAATTCATATAAAATTGACTGTTTTAATATTACAATAACCTTTTAATCTACATCGTCAATCTCAAACCGAAAGAAATATGGACTATTGATTTGAGCTCCATCGACAATCGATAATCAAAATTTTCCTTCGGATGCACACAACACTTTTCCAAAAGTTCCAATCTGATCATCGACACTTTCCTTTGGAAACCAATTTGCAATAAATCGTTGAACCGACTGATCTGACCATAGACCATTCCTATTGGCATACCAAAACACTTCTCCAATTCAACCAACCCGATGCTATGTAATATTTCATGGATATGCACTAGAACAATTCATCACAACATACCTAATAAATAAAAATGAAATCTACAATATGAAGGTTAACTTTCTTTAGATTCCAAAATATTTAGTTTATGACTTTCTGGTTATGCATGAAATAAATAAAATGTGGAAAACAAAGAACAATAAAATACAATCACACACCATCCACAATATAACACAAATATTTTCTCTGGGAAACCCTTGCAGGAGAAAACCCAACTAGAAGGTGAGGCTGCTCTGGTCTCTTTTCTCTGGTATGGAAATAATGCAAGTACAAAGGAAAATGCACTTTCTATGGAATTRCCTAAGAACTATAGMTTGTTAGAATTCTACAAAAAATTAACGCCCTCTGTTATACTCTCTAATTTCTCACTACCAATTTTTTTTCTCTGCTATGGAACAAAATACAATAACATAGAATCAAACCCCTTCTCCTCCTAGTGGCTYGATCTTTAACATAGCCTGATAGCCATATAGGGGTAGGTTTTTGAATTCCTAAACCCTCAATTGTGGTAGGGTTTTGAAACTTCTATAATATTATTTAAATTATTCAAATGGMTATCCCCATATGCATGCGTAATGGGGGTTGATGTGGCATCATCTCRTACCATGGTGGTCAACACAATAGGACAACTTGCGGGAGGCACAACAATTGCATATGAACTYTGATTAACACACATTCTCCACCATTGGAAATTTATTGGAGTGTAAAACAACATCAAGGGGGTGTGCACAAGATTCATACACCAAAACCCCCCAAAAAACYATTCAATTCCTAAAACTAGCTCTAGAAGTTTCAAGACCCTTATTTTCCGAACTAGGACCTGCCACTAAACTGACCCTAGAGGCTAATTCCTCCATTTTTTTCCACTATGAAAGAATCGAGATAGATGAAAAATAATATAATTATCCAATATGTATCACCTGACCATCGACCATTGGCCATTTATTGGCTGACATGGAAACTATCTGAATGTGGCATGAAACGTGAATGTTGACGTGGCATGACAGGTCATCATGAGGTGTCAACTTGGATAACGTGGCATGACACATGGATTTTGACATTCCATGACACATCATCACCCTCCTTCCTTCATCGATGATTGGTAACTTCTCTCAGGTGGACTAAACATCTCGCTAATCCTTGCGACGCTTGACCATAGACCATCGGCAACCGATGCTTTCTCTTGCTTGATCGAAACATTTTGCTAAAATGACCGACCCAACCATCGATCATTGGTGATTTCCATCAAAGAACAAAAAACTTCACCAAATCATCCAAACCAACCATCTACCATCGATGATCCCTCTTAGCAAACTCCAACACTTAGAATTTTTTTGACCAAATCCCATATGAATATGGGTTGTCAATCTTCTATTCAAAATGATATTGGTCCTTGATCTATCAAACTTCACCCAACTCTATCAACGAGTATCAACTGTCGATTTTCTCTATTTTCCAAGATGCAAAAGAAAATCCTAACAATTGATCGACTCCAACCTCCCAACGACTGAAAATGGATCCTGACCATTGACCTGTCTCATTTTCCCAACTGCCAAAAATGAATCTTGGTCATTGATATTCTTGACCTTGCCAAGGCCAAAAAACCGTATAATTTTTAATTTGATTAAAATGAATCTAGTCCATTGATCTCGAGATCAAACATGATCTCGACCATCAATTCATCAAACTCTTCCCATCTCCTTCAACTACCATTAAAATGTGAAATTTAATCTCACAAGTTGAATCTAAATATGCAATTTGGTCGATTGACACCATTAAACCTCTCATAAAGTTCTGGGTTATTTAAAACTCAAATTTTCTCACAAATTTGGAGATTTCACTCTAATTTTTCAATGTTTTCCCCCAAATTCATCATAGATCAAAGTTTGTAATAGATAATTTTCCCAAATTCGCATTGATTCTTGGACCATAC
>JASDQU010337084.1:0-12587 GCA_032191745.1 Picea mariana | reverse complement strand
GTGGGAAGAAATACCATCAGGTGGCATCTTGTTGGGAAAATAAAACCATGTGACACAAGATATGTTTATTTCAAAGGAGGAATGGCCATTAATTGAGTTCAATTTGCATCAAAACTTGCATAGAATAACTATCAAGGATAAGCTATCATTGGAAGTTAATATTATCATTGGCATTTTGGTCTTGAGAAATATTATGAGAATTATAGGGTTGTATAAAACAAATTTTGTGAGCATATTTAGTGATTGGCCAATAAAACTTAGTTGCAAACACATATTTACATTCTCATTACCTTTTTGTTGAGATAAGAGTCCATTGAATACCATTACATAAACCAAACTAAAAATTTAGCTGGTTGTTGGAGAATGCTTACCAATTGCAAATGCATTGGGTTGAGTTCTACACATTTTTAGAGAAAGTTATACAAGGACATTATATTCCCTTTTCCCTTTATTTCACTTCTATTCTCTTCCAAATCTTTCTAAAAGTCCCAAGGGATACGCGAAATGTTGTGTTTAGATGACATTGAAATCAAGGGAAAGAGGTCAGGAAGTCAAGAGATAGGAGAAAGAGGTCATACCATTTCCTCCGGCCGTGTGCCCTCCTCCAGTGAAAAAAGGTGTTCCCTCCTCCTCTACAAATCATGTGCCCTAGCCTCAACAAATCGTGTGCCCTCCTCCTCTACAAATCATGTGCCCTAGCCTATGCAAATTGTGTGCCCTTCTCCTCTGCAAATCTTGTGCTCTCCTTATTCTCTCGTCCTCCAAATCGTAACCCGTGTGCTCCAAATCCTCCTGCGCGTGAGTGATAATGGTCAGATTGTGGTGTGTGCGCGTGGACTGTGGTGGCCGAACTGTGGTGGTGTGGACTGTGGTGTGCATGTGTGGACTGTGGAGTGATAATGGCTATGGACTATGTGTATTGCCTTTGCAAGAGCAGGCTGCGCGATTTTGAACTGAATTTAAATTTCATTTTTTAGTGGGAATTCTCCCCAAAATCCATTAGGAATATTGTGAGAAGTCATAGTTTCCCATTATTGATAGGAACATTAATCGTAGAACATTGTCATCAAGGGTTTTAACACATGATTTTAAGTCTACCCAAATCATCATTTTAAGTCTACACACCTAAAGGGGAAGGGTGGGGGTATGTGTATTTTCACCCTAAACCTACACAATTTTTTAACAAATGTTTCATAAGTACAATTGATGATGGACATAACTACATCGTTGGTATGATTAGGCGCAGTCAAATAAATGTAGCGTCAAATTAGAGTTACAAGATATATGAATAAATGTAGCATCAAATTAGAGTTACAATTAAAAATAATGCATATTTTTTCAAAAAAGATATATAATATTAAATCACAAAAATAAAGTAACATTAATATACCACAAAAATGCGTTAACCCGGGAGCATCATGAATTGTCCATGATAGTATTCCATGGAATTGAAATTGTCTTTTCCCTATTGGTGTAGAGATGTCATACATAGTGACACCAACCCATAACTTCAACAACTTATCGATGAGAGGCTCAATATAAATGTTCATATCTTTAACCTGGTACCTACCTGATTGGTTCAACCTAATGCATGATTAATTATACTTATCTATATGTCGTGATATATAAAAGAAATAATTACCATGCAAAAAACAAAGAAACGAAATATTTTGTCATGCTTTAAAGCAAATAAAAGATAATTAAATACCTGGAACAATCATTGCCAACATTGTGTGCTCTCTCTTGATCGACATCCAAGGAGGAAGGTTATTGTTTATAACAAAAACAGGCCACACTGAGTACGTAGAATGAAGCTCTCCAAATGGATTGACACCATCAGTTGCCAACGAAAGTCTAACATTACGAGGTTCTTCTTTAAAATTTGGCCACTTTTCTTCGATGTAGTTCAATGCAGAACCATCTGCAGGAATTCGAAGAATATCGTCTCAACTTCTATTCTTTGCATGGAAATCCATAAACTGTGCTATACTTTGGCACCTGAACAACTGCTGAAAACATGGAATTATCGGAATATAACGAAGAACTTTGCGAGACACCTTCTTGACGCTTTATCGGTTCGATATCTACTTATTTGACATTGTGGGCATTCATTTTCTAATGCATATTGTCCATAATATATGATATGATCATTAAGACATGCATCAATAGCCTGATAGTCCATTCCAATTTCTTTCATAATCACGGATATTTCTCGATATGTGCATGGCAAAATATTTGACGTCGGTAATAGAACATCACCTAACAATATACAAAATTCTAAACAATAAGTCAATGTAAATAATATTGATCATCAATATATCATCCAATATACTGATTTACAAATTAGAAAACAATAGCAATATAGGAATAAATTGAACCTTTTAAGTATTTGTGAACATGCAAGAATAAATAATTAACAAATTAAATACCTTAGTATCTGTGTGAGACATGTGTTTGATAAACCATTCAAAACCTTCAGGTTCACCAACAAAAATATAGCAGATAAAAGATTTATTTTTGAGCCTTCATAAAGAGGTTGACGTGACTTCTCGAGTAGAGGATCAACATCATGACTATCATCCTGGTTGTCCTCATCCATTGGAGCAAACGTGTCTTGGATCAATCTATGTATCTCATCTTCCTTATTTGAATCACTAACGTTATCTCCATCCGTATCATCATTAATAACTTGATCAACAGCTTCAATATTCTGATCTCGAAGTTCATCTCCATGTAAAGTAGTATTTCTGCTAGTACTTGACAAATAACTCTCTGGAGGTCGACACTTTGGGAGCATCGTCTATATATTTGAAAAACAACATAGAAAAGTTAGTGTGTATAGAAAATATAAAAATCCCGATAAGAAATATTACTAAAATTCATGACATACTGATTATTATAGAGAATACATTAAATATTGAATCCTCTTACCAAGGGATGATATTCATAACCCCCTTCAGCGTGCCCCTTCTCCCTACAATGTTTTTGGGTTGTTGTTATTAAAAGTCTTCTATTTTGCAAGCCTCTGCAATCATAGCAAGGGAAATAACATTTTTCATCGCCCCTCGCCTCTAATGCCGCTCTTAACCGAGCAAGCTTCCTGTCATTTTCGTTCATTGTGACAAATCCTTGTCCTCACAATTTATTGTCTTACCTACACCATACCAAACATTAAGTTGTCATTTTTTTATATTTTGGATACTCCTTTCGATTATGATATGTTTATTTACAGTGACCTACATCTTTATAATAAGGTCAACATCTTTATAATAAGGTGATGATATGTGTAGAGGATCAACATCATGATGGCATAGATAACATCTTTATAATAAGGTCATATGTGTACAAATGTTTTCTTTATATAATAACGACATATACACCTAACATAATTTTAGGGTTAGTGTTTATGTATCTTATTAGTCCCTGCTAAAGAAGGGAATATAGCAATCAATTACTAACATTTCACTGATTAGGGTTGAGTTTCAAGAGAAATTCCATATCTTTATCAATGAAAAGAGAGAGAGAGATTATAGCTACAATTGAAGGGAAAAAGGTATGTGGATTCCATAAACCTGGAATATTATGGAATCCGCATACCCTTTTCATAGAATATACTAACTATATCCAAAAACCAAAGACATGAAATATGGTATAACTACACATATTATATAAATATATTATCAAGGAAAAAATAAGTTAAATGCAATTTGGACATTTGAAAAAAAAAATACAAGTTAAATTAGTACATCCATAAAAAATAATATACTAACCTTGCAAGTTCAAAATCCAACCTATGTAGATTGAGAATTGGATTTGCTCAACCCGTGGGTGACGAAAAAAATAAACAGCTCAAACAAAATGCAAGATCAATGTCACAACTATAGCAATTGTGTCGTAAAGTCTATTAAAGTCATGTATATATAGATAAAATAGTCAACTAGCCACAGACCAATGAGATAGACAAAAATTTTGTCTCTATTGCTACGAAAGTTTGTCGCTATAGCGATGAAAATATTGACTAGGTTAAATTAAGATTTTCGTCGATATTGCGACGAATTTTCATGGCAATAGAGATGAAAATCCTGCCTTGTTTAAAAAAAATATGAAACTAGTGGAAGCGTGGAAATTTTTCGTGGAATAATCCGCCCATATGTAGTAGTGACACTTTGGGATTCATGAAGTGTCTTGGATTCCATTATCCTTATTGGTGGTTTCCTCACTTTTGTCAGCAGTTTTCATCATTGACTTCTATTCAGAGGGTCTTTTTCGTCTACCGCTTGCACTTGGTACACACGAAATACACACAGGTTCGTTGGTTCGTGAACATGTTCTTCGTCCGATCTCCACCAAATCATGAAGCTCATGCTTTGTTCCTTGTGCTAACTGATGAGAGATTCCTTAATGCTCTCCTTTCAGCAGGTCTCTTTCCATTGACTTCAGATCATTTATTATGGATATGGGACCTAGAGTTTTATGAGTACTTTGAGACTTTCAGTCATTAGTGGCAGGCCCTCTCACCATTGACAGATGGGAATACATCAATGTCTCCTGATCAATGGATTTCTCAAGTGTTCAACATAGACTCCTTTATTCACACTTGTATAAATGTACTCATTTCCTTGATACCTACTTTCATTACTGGTAGGTTGTCTCGCATTTGTTAATGGTATACCTCAATGACCGGTAATCAAATGAGGTCTCATTATGTTCGACCTCAAATCATTTATTCACATGATGTAGACTTGCACCTTGGCGGATAGTGTAGAAGACTTGAAGACATCATTATGTGGCCACAGCTTTCCTGAGTTGTTTCTTCCCTTTCATTGGAACAACACCTGTTCGAATTTAGTGATCATAGGAGATCAGATTGTACTTCATGGTATACAAATATCTTCAAATTGATTTTGAGACAGATTTCACTAGGCCTTGTTCATGACTATGACAACTTTTGGCATATAACCGCATTTGTATTTGCCTATTCATGGCCACGAGCACTTGATTGGTATATTTTCCACATGGATATGCATTGTATTATTGGTAGCCATGTATGCAAAGTCAGTACAAAATGCAATTAACAATCGAGTTTGTCCAACTGGTTCTCTACCATTCCACTCCTGGGCTATTTATAATTAATTTCATCCATCGCAGATACTCCTCTAATCTCACACATTAGGGGACATCTATTGTAGCAATATTTTCCTCACCATTGTTATCTTGCATAGAGGGCCTTTTTCCATTTCCCTATGCAGACTTATCACCCCTTTTTGATGAATCTAGAGATAAAATTTAACATTTTTCTACATATATGTGCTCTATCGGATATACAACAAGTGTATATGTAGGCTGCTCCACTACAACCCGCGTACATCAAGATTTGTGCTAGAAAATACAAAAATGGAGTCGGGTTTCCATATCATGACAAGAGATCTCCGATCCTTGGACTTCCATATACTAGAAATGTTCTGACTCGACCCTTCATTTTCATTTTGAAGGCTATAAGAGCACAATTTCGAGCTATGGAAAAGAGGAGAAAGAATGAAACTTTGAGAGCAAAATTACTCTGGAGAAATTACTTCATATTGAGTCTGCATCCCTTTGTCCCTCAAGTTTGAACATAGTGTTCAGCCCCCAAGATCTTTCCCTATTGTTGAGAGAACCTCATTATCTCTCTCATTCAAGCTTTCCTTTGGTGGAGGAGTGAAGTGGTGGAGACCCAATTGGAAGGAACTTGGTTTCTTGGTTTTGAACCGTGCTTACATGGAAGTCTGTAATTTTGTCACTTATGTTGATCAATTATTAATAGAAATACTCATTTCCTGTCTTATTGGTATCGTGCAAATATTTGATTATTATCCATGGGCATGTTTGTAATATTTATTGATGGATAATGTTATCTGATGTGCTAATCCATTTTATATTATCACTATATACTTGCTCTATTTATTTGTTAAGAACTTCTTGTAGGTATAAAGCTTTGGGTCAAAGTGCTCAACGGTGGAACATCATCAAACATTGGATTGAGGTAGGCCTCTATCTTGTCATGCACATTAGTTTATATAACATATGATGGAATTGAGTTGATTTCTATAATCATACTTGTCTGTTGTGGTTTACCCTTGTCCATAGAGAGTTTTTCCCTTGTAACAACAGTTCGAGAAAGATAGTAGAGAAAAGAAAACATAGTAACCATGGTTTTGGGGCCACAAAGTTTAGATTTGGGTCATTGAATCTATTCGGGAGAAGACAGATCATTCCAGTCGTTAGATATGGGAAAGGAGCATGACAGTTAACCTTCAAGTCCTCCAGACTTTGTTGCTTCGACACATTTTAATATTTTGACATACGGAGTAAAAATCCTCGAAGCTCTGAAGTCCCAGAGTGGATATACACCGTAGATCATTTGGGAGAAGGCAGACCATTGGACTCCCCAAGTAGTTCGACAGTTCAATGTTTGGGGAAATCTATTTGTGGTTGCATGGAGTGGATTTTTATCTGAAGTGCCGAAGTTCGAAACTAATATGAACCATCCATTATCAAATGTATGTGTCTACATATTAGAAAGTATTCGTAATTTTGAAGTCTGGTACTTCGGGGGTGGGTTGGTGTTCAACAGTGAAATCCTCTAAATCCAAAAGTTCCAAAGTCCCAGAACTCTGAACTCCTGAAGTTGCAGGGAACACCTATTTGAAAGTTCAGTGTTCAGGTGTTTTGATGTGCTCTGGCGTGGAATTCTCCAAAGTCTCGGAGCTCAGGAGTGACACGACATGATGATGTCACCTGGAGTGACATGGACCTGATCGAGAATTCTGAAGCTCAGCAATCGAGATTTTAAGAGTGTGCATATGAGAAGTTACCAAAGTCCCGGAGCCCTGAAGTCCCGAAGCTCCGGGGAAAAACTGTTCGAAAGTTTGGCATTCAGGAGTTATCAAGTATGTGGGTGTGAAATCGTTCGAAGCCCGAAGTGTAGAAGTATTGGAATGTCGAAATCAAGTGGCACGATTACGTCACCTAGAGTGACATGGACCTGTTCGAAAGTTCAACATTTAGGATTTTTGAAGGGTGTTGTAGAAGAAACCTTTGAAGCCCAAAGTTCTGAAGTCATGAAGAACCGAAGTGACACAGCCTATTGAAGTCACCTAGGGTGAAGTAGAACCACTTGATGTTTGACACATGTCATCGTGTTATGTACTTTTCAAAGATCATTCCTGCTAGTTAGAAATTGACATGTGTCACTCGTCATATTGGCCCACGTGTCATCTCTACATTTCTACCATGTAGAACCCCCTAGTGTGTGGTTGTTGATGAAACTCCAGGAGTTTGCCAATAAGGAGTTCAGGGAAATGCGTGCATGTTGCTTAAATAACCTCTTAAGCATGAAGCATAAGAGAGATTCTCTGGGAAAGTGCAGGTTTGGTGTTTGGAGGGAACGATGTGTGGGGTTGGTGGAACTTTCGAAGCCTGAAGTTCTGAAGTCACGAAGCTCCAAAGTAGCAGATCCCGGAAGCTCTGAAAATTTATTGTGCAAGGATTCGCCAATTTGGCGTTTGGAATAAATGAGGCATGAGGTAGTAAGAGCCTCTGAAGCACGGAGTTCTAGAGCCTCAAAACTCTGTATAAGCACATATCAGATAAGAGCATAGACATAACCCTTGTTCATATGAGCCTTTGGTCGAAATATAAAAAAAAAGGGATAGTTTCGAATTGTTGTTTTCAAAGACAAATTGTTCAAATATCCATAAATTTTACCTCAAGACTCAGAATTGAGAAAGGGAGCAGACATTAGAAAGATTTTGGATGGTAGAACATAACTGTTCACCTAGAAAATTGAGCTGAATAGTCAATTTCTCAGAAAATTAGAAGAAAGGAATCTGATATATTATTGAAACAAAATGGTTCATATTTTCATGTAATTATTCAGTCAGTTATCTTGACAAAGTTCTATTGGCTACACATTTTTCATATTTAACAACAACTAGAGAAGATTAGGATTAGCACAGAGTGCAGAGGATGGAAGATGCACAGGAGGCTTACAGCCAAGAAGATTATATCAGAGGAATGAATTTCCATTTGGGTATTGAAGGAACAAACTCCAATGGACATGGAGAAGGAAAAGATGAAAACATGAATATGGCAGAGACCATTATAAATTTGTAGAAATATTTCCAAAGTCACAAGGATGATAATGAAAGGCTTATTAAATTCAAGGAGAAACATGAGGACTTCAACATGAAGTTAATGTAGATCCTGAACATAATTGAAAAGAATTTGGATAAGGAGAACATCTCAAGCAAATCAGGAAGTCATAGGTCTCCTGAGGAAAAAGGATGATTAAGGAGTGCTATCAGACATCACCATCACTCCCCAAGGCATTCCAACAGGAGAGAACACAGTAGCTCAAGTTCATCCCCTGTCAAGAATAATAAGAAGAGGTATGGGGTGGATGAACTGCATGGAGAAATGAACAAAATCAAACCTACTATGTGTGATGGTGAACACAAGAAGGATGAAGATGTCGAGACATTGCTTCTAGGCATGAGAAAGTACTTACAATTTCATAATTATTCTTCACATGCAAAAGGAAGAATTGCTATCTATCAGCTTAAGGGAAAGGCATCCATGTGGTGGGATCAACTTGTGCATGTCTAGCGCATTAAAGATAAAAATGTTACTTGGAAGGAATTCAAGAAGTATTTTGAAAAGAAATACTTGACTAAGAGATATTATGACAAGAAAATGAAAGAGTTCTTTGAACTCAAGCTTGGAAGTATGTCCATTGACGAAGATGAAAGAAGGTTTTTGGAACTGTTAATGTCTCCATCATCAAGGATGAGATAGTTAATATTCATAGGTATATGAGTGGGCTTCCATCTTTCATCAGTGAAAATATATAGTATGATGATCCCAAGACATTGGAAGAGACCATAAGGTGTGATAAATTCCTATACGATCAACATAAAGTAAAGCCAACTTTCCAGAAATCTTGGGAAGACAAGAAGTTCAAGATGGAACATAGGAAGAAGGGGAATAAGCCACCATTCTTTCGAAACATTCCTTAAGGACAACCAACTTCTAGAGAGCCAAGAGTGATTGAGACATTTGGACAAAGTCCAAGGCAGCCACCCATTCAATGTTGGGGTTGTAGAGGAGATCATATGTACAAATATTGTCCTCATATAAGTGACAAAGTGAGAGTTTCTCACAATGTACAACAAGCTGAAACAATGGAGGACATGTGCATAAATGTACCCAGGATCTATGCAACCCTGGACAACAAGAAAACATGGTAAATCTTGGTTGGTACAGCTAGCTACTAGATCCAAGAGAAAATTTAATGAGTTGTTTAAGTCATGTCCAGTGGGCATGAATGGGCTGAGAACTAAGGCAGATTTGAACATCTTGCCTTTAGGTTCCTATGAATGTCTAATTGGGATGGATTGGTTGGACCAACACCATGTTGTCTTAGACTGTCATAACAAGGCATTTACTTTCCTGTATGAGAAAGGGAACCTAAGGAGATTCCATGGAATTCCCAAGGTAGTAACTATCAGAGAAATCTCAAAAATGCAGTTAAAGAAGTGTTATAGAAAGGGTTGTCAAATATTTGCATCCCATATGGAAGAAACACCTAAATATAAGGTGTCAAACATTAAAGATTATTCAGTCCTAAAGGAGTTTGGGGATGTATTTAAAGAAATATCAGGACTACCCCCTAAAAGAGATATTGATTTCTTTATAAATTTGATGCTTGGAGCAGCTCCAATATCCAAAACTCCTTACAGGATGAGTACACCAAAGATGAAGGAATTGCAAATTCATCTTGAAGAGCATATGAAGAAGGGGTATATATGCCCTAGTGTGTCACCTTGGGGTGCCCCAGTTTTATTTGTGAAGAAGAAGGATGGAACATTGATACTTTGTATTGACATCAAACAATTGAACAAAGTAACTGTAAAGAATGGGTATCCTTTGATAAGAATCGATGACCTCTTTGAACGGTTGAAGAATGAAAAAATATTCTCAAAGATTGATCTCAGGTCTGGTTATCATCAGGTAAGAATTGAAGATGAAGACATCAACAATAATTCCTTAAGAACAAGGTATGAGTTCATAGTGGTTCCATTTGGGTTATCAAATGCACCAATTTTTTTCATGTGTTTAATGAATGGTGTTTTCCGAGAGTACTTAGATAAGTTGGTCATTTCCTTTTTGGATGGCATTATTATATATTCCAAATTGGAAGAAGAGCATGAGCAACACTTGAACATGGTATTACAAGTGTTAAGAGAGCATCAATTGTATTCCAAATTGAGCAAGTGCTCATTTTACCAGAACCAAATTCATTAAATATGGCATATCATATCTAAGGAAAGGATAACAGTGGACCTTGAAAAGATTGAGGCCATTAAAGGGTGGTCAACACCAAATAATGTGATAGAATTCAGATCATTCATGGGATTTTTTGGCTACTACAGAAGATTTATTGCAAGATTCTCAAATATTTCACACCCGATCACTTCCTTACAAAAGAAAGGAGTGAAGTTTCAGTGGACAGTAGATTGTGAAAAGAGCCTCCAACACTTGAAGCAATTATTAACCAGTGCTCCAATTCTAAGGATTTTTTATCCAAATGAAGATTCCATGGTATGCACAGACGCATGCAAAGAAGGAAATAGTGGAGTCCTCAATCAGAATGGGTATGTTGTTTGCTATGAATCAAGGAAATTGAAGGAGCATGAAAGGCATTATGCCACTCATGATTTGGACTTGGCGTCCATAGTGCATGCCTTGAAGAAGTGGAGGCACTATCTCATGGGAAAAAGTTTGAACTAAGGACATACCATAATGGTCTGAAATATTTATTTGATCAACCAAATCTAAATGCCAGGAAAAGCATATGGTTGGAATTTCTCAGTGAATACAACTTCGATATAACGCATATCAAAGGGAAAGAGAACAAGACGGTTGATGCACTCATGAGAAGAGTGCATGAGTTGTATGATACAACCATCAGCATGTATCAATCAGATCTGAAAGACATAATTTTAGAGACTGCAAAATCATATTTGCAATACAAGGAAATAGTGGAAAAATTGCAGCATGGTATTTTGTAGCAGAAAAATGAGGAATACAAGCTAGGAAATGATGAAATTCTTAGGTATAGAAGCAAAATTTATGTACCAAATTCTCAGGAATTGAAAATTATGATATTGAGGGAAATTCATAATTTACCTTATGCAGGAAACCCAGGGTATCAGAAACAATAACAGCTGTCAAGAGCCAATATTATTGGCCAGGCATGAAGAAGGAAATTGTTGAGTACATTGCCAAATGTTTGGAGTGTCAAAAGGTCAAGGTTGAGCATAGACACCCAGCTTGGTTGTTGTAGCCATTACCTATCCTTCAGTGGAAATGGGAAGTGGAAACAATGGATTTTATCACCAAACTTCCCAAAACAAGAAAACAACATGATTCTATCATGGTAGTGGTGGAGCAACATGATGTTGGAAATATAACTAAGAGGGGGGGTGAATCATTTATAATATAAGCTTAAAAAAATTTGTTCTTTTCTGAATCTTTCTAAATTATTATTTAATGTGTTACTGATAACTTAACATGCATATATAAACAATATTTGATCCATCACACATAATACGCAGAGACACAAATTTCTCATGAGGAAACCCATAAAGGGAGAAAACCTCTTCTTCTTAGGATGTCAATCAAGCTCCAACTTTCATGTACATCACAGTATTTGAGATCCAAATCAAATATGAGGCTACAAACTTTGATAGCAAGCTACAACTTGCAAAGAGAACCAACTCTCAGATTTCTCTAGCACCAACTAGAGGGAAGCACCAACTCCTAGAATATCTTCTAGAACCAACTAGAATTTAGAGGACTGCAATCCTCCCTAGCACCACCCTACCATCCTGATATAATCTTACAAAACTTTAATTACTTGATATGTCTCTGATATGGTCTGTTACAGCTCCATGACTCCTCTACCTTCTTCAACTTCTATACTTTGTCAGCTTCTGCATCGTTCAGCTTCTATGCTTTGCTCTTTTTCTTCCTGCGCACCACACTCACCCATGTTCAACTTATCTTCTTGCTTTTATGCTATGTGTTGCCTCTGCATACCCTTCACTGTGCCACCGATCTCCACTTACGGTTCTCCACTACGTATCCTCCTACTCGCATGCCTCATGCTACAAAAGATGCTCTATCTCTTCTCTATTCTACATGTCATTCACACGTCGATTCGTCTGCCTAATCATCATACGAAATCTTCATTTTCTATGGTCATTATTCAAGGTTCTTTGACCTATATAGAAGTTATCTTGAGAATATTTATCTACTTGTTGGCAGCCAACCCAATTTTCTTTTCGATTACTCTCGAAAGATGCCTACACCCCTTGCAGTATCATGACAAATCATTGTCGCATTGTGTTAATGGACATGTGTCTCGTTTTTCCAACCATCACAATTCATTTTCGACTCAGTTTTCACAATTGCAAATGTGAAAACACCTATCTCGTTGATTATACTGTCGTCGTCTTTTTGATTTGTTGGTTGATACTTGATCA
>JASDQU010337082.1:0-10159 GCA_032191745.1 Picea mariana | reverse complement strand
TTTGATTTTGATTATGAGGCGTTATGGGTTGATGACATGTTGTTTTACTACATTGACATAGACAAGTGCTATTGACTCAGTTTTACTGAGTGTGCAGGGTTTTGGACATCGAGGATGCAGAGGCATCGATGGAACCCCTTGGACTCTGGATCGAGTCAAGGATTGTGCCATTGGGGTTTTATTTTTTTACTGTGATATTAGTGCATCTGATTAGATGGTGCGATATGGATATGTTCTGACATGATTGTTGATGATGCAGGCTGAAGATATCTTGCCAACCAGACTCACATATGGAGTAAAGGGGTCACACACAACTACCAGAGATATTGAGGGAGAGGTGTGGATAGCAGCCCTGCCACAGCCCACTAGCACTCCCGTCATGGCTCGAAGTCTAGGTTAACAATTACCTAGTTCGAGAGGACCCACGATGTCGTGAGGGCAGACTGCGACAGTCACCCATGATGATTCTAAGGGGCACGCAATAAGGTGAGGGCCTTATTCCTTAGAAGCCCTTAGTCTCCCACAAGTTGACCTGGCGGAGTGTACGGAGAAGAATTTTTAGGAATTTATTTTTAAAACTTTAATTAAATGAGATTTTAGGAAAGAAAGGAAGTTTGGAACTCTATAAAATGAAGGAAGGAGAAGGATGAAGGATCATCTTCTATTTGTGTAACGTTACGCTGTAGAAATATCTACTTGACTGATTTACTTGTGGGAGTTGGGAATACCCAGCTTGGAGAGGAGTGGTAGCTTGGCCTTGCAAGCCGAGTTGGGAGCTAGACGAGATCTCTGGATAGTGTGTGTGGCCCCTTTGTGTCTTAGGGGGCTAAGGGGGAAGAATATTACCCCTAGCATTGGCTGGGAGGTACCGGTGACGTCTCGATGGTCGGCAAGCAGGAGTTGCACAGAGCGCACAAGAATTCATTCGAAGTGGGCAAACAAGAAACAGAATGCTTTCTTCGTTGAATGGTAGATTGTTGTAGGTTTTATGATTGGATCCGCATGTTGATTATGTAAGTAGATTGGATGTTTAGATTGATAACTGAAATTTTCTTAGCCTAGCTCTTTGGTTGTTGTCTCCTATGGCCTTGTTTCCCGCATGTCGTGACCACCCTGAGGTGTTGATTGTGACTTTGAATTTGTTTAGCCTTCGTCCCTAGCTCACCAGTTCTCACCTGAGCAGTTGACCAAGAGCCTGATCTACGGTCGTCACCTTAGCGTTAAAAGACCTATGGATCTCAATGCCCTTCTTTTCTGTGTGAGGATGATGAGCGAAGGATGTTCTGGCCTGCCGTCTACCCCATTGGTTGATCCTGATGCTGGTCCTTGCACCTTCTCGTGTTGAGTATTTATTCCCTGGTTATCACTCCCATCCCCAATTTTCAACTCTTCATTTTTATACTTCTATCTTGTGTTTAGCACCTAAACCTCGGCAAATCTACCTTTGATCGATTATGAATGAAATTATAGTACCTCAGTAAATTAATCTGTATCAGTACCCATTCCATCCATACCTAGTGGTCTACAAATTATTTGCTTGATTTGGTATAAGTAGTGAATTCACACAGCAGACTTTTTCATAGCTATTTATATTCGAGTTAACTTACAATTGATGTAGTGTTTGTATCTGGCGATGTTTATAGTATTGTAGCGAATTGTAATAATATACAGCGATACAACCCTGTAAATGTAGCTGATGTTAGTTTTTATTATATGCGTAGAATGTTGATCTAGTTAGTGTTACTCCTCTAACAGGTGCGCAATGATACAACCCTATGGAGTGGTACAATGTTCTTGTTTATACACACCTATGTATTTATCTAGTGCAGGGGCTATTTTATTATTGTTAGGAGACAGGCATAGTGAGCTATAAGCATAGCGGTTTCATATTTGTTATTCTGGATTGTCTCTTAAATATATGAACAACAATGATTCCTTAGAATAGGTTTGTAAAGTCTTAATTTACGCCCAACATTAAATAATGATGATTGTTATTTTTAATTTGACACGATGAACTGAGCCTGGGCATTGCCTTGAGGTCATAGCGTACCCACAGATAAGCTACAATGAATTTTAGGGGCCAGTCCGGCAATCAAATTGCCTCTGCGTTGTAAAAAAAAAATTAATAATAATTAATACCCATGGGTTCTGCACAACGAATGTTGGATGGAATTGACAGTAATGGCTTGGTAATCAAATCTACATTTTGTGGGGCTGCTGATAGTCCACCCTTGACCGCACCCTTCCCTGACAATGATGGACAAGATTTCATTGATAACAAATAGCTTTTAAATATGCGTGTGTAACACTATCGTTACTCTTTATTGGGTGAAGAATCTAAGGCGAAAGTGTTACGGTTGTTCTCCTAATTGTCAGCCTCTGTCCATCTGGGTATATTCTTTGTTCAATAAATGGAATATATGCATAGAACCATATTACTCCTGATTTAATAATTAAGGATAAATGGAGATCTATTCTCTCTATTTTATAGATAGATATGTACGCAAATATCCATATTAGAAATAAGCGAGTTTCATGGATCTTTGTTCTCTGTTTTATAGATGGATCCCTTTTTTTTTCTCTGTATAGAAATATACGTAAAGACCCATATTAGATCCAATTTAGTAAGTATTAATAGATGGTTATCTACTTTCTCTCTTCATTAGACAGTATACACCCATAGATCCATATTACATCTGATTTAATAAGTGTGGGGAGATGGAAATCTATATTATTAATTATTCATATTCACTTGAGCTTTTAATTACTGATAGATGGAGATCTGTATTATTGCAGGTCTAGATTATACTTGATTCAGTGAGAATTCTCATAGGTATCTAAATAAAATTTCAATTATAAACCTCAATGTATTTATTTTCAATTAAAACTACCTTGCACCTTCTTTGATCATTTAATCTTGTGCTAGTATGGACCTATACTGACTTGATCTATTTTGCTTAGTTATAAATTTATATTCTCTCTGATTTATTAAATATTAGATCCATAATTACCTCTGATTGATAAGCATGAGAGATGAAAATATATATCCCAAATTTAGTGACTGCCAGTTATCAATTATGTTAACTCGGATCTACTAAGTATTGATAAAGGGAGAGTTGTACTATCATAGATCTAGATTGCCTTATTTGGGTACAAATAAAATACCTGTGCATGGATCTAAAGGTTAGTTAAAGTGAGTATTTATAATAGATTCAAAGTTGAAATGACTCCTTATAAAATCTATTGTAACTTAATAGGTAATATAAAATCTATTATATATTAATAAATGATATACTAGGATAAGAGAGGGTGAGGGAATATTTCATTTTGCACCAAAATTGATTTTCTTGAATTTTGTATTTATGTCATACATTTAAGCAATTTATCATTCTAGCCCTTATGACAATTAATCTATTGAACGTGGCCATGGGTGTCATTCTTTGTATTCGTAAATTTTATTGAATCTTTTTCATTTCAAGTCATTCTTAGCTTGCACTTCCCATGGAGGTTGTTTTGGTTCACTACAATTAATGCCGTACTTGGTTTGTAAGCATTTAATGTGCTTGGTCTGCTTGTGTTGGGTGGGATGTAGATTCCTCCTTGTTCCTCAGTAAAGTCGCCAGCCTTGAGACCTTAAATGGTCAAAATCGATGGGAACTTGGGCTTGAGCATTGCTTATGTGTCGTGGAGGTCCTAACCATTGCAGGGTAGGATGGGTGGGTAGTCATTCTTAATANTGTTAGGTCGTCATGTTGTTGTTGTGTGACTTGCTTGCATGGTTTTCGTCGTCGTGTTACGTGGTTGAGTATAATGTCATGTTTACCTTCCTACACACACAAAAAAAAAAAAAAAAATTGCACTTGTTATGTGAGGCTTGATGTCGTGACGAAACGGGAGGTTCGTTACATATGGTATCAGAGCCAGGTTCAACCTATGGCTTGGGATCACTACGGATTTCGTTGATATGATTGATTATAGTGTTACTAATCGAGTTGACTTGTGTGCATGCAAGTAATCATGGTTAGAGGATGTCATGGAGGTATACAATAGGGTGCTAGGGGAGGAGGCACGATGCCTCCAGTAGCATCGGTGCTTGAGGGGTCTAACCCCCAGGGAGATGAGTAGGTTCTCAGACCGGAGTAGATAGTAGTTGGTGATGTAGTTGGAATGCTGAGATCTTTTCAGCACATGTCTGAGGCTCTGATCAGCCGTTTGGATAGAGATGAGGCCAGGGCGCTAGCACCCACTGAGGTTCCACCATGCACTCTGTTCTGTACTGGTAGCATTCACCGTGAACTCGAGAAGGTCAAATTTCCCAAGTTTTTTGGTTCCCTGGACAGCGCAACCACCGAGGCATGGTTGGAGAATATGGCGATGTGCTTTGCACTTTTCGATTATACCTCCAGCATGAAGGTTTGCATGGCGATATTTCAACTAAAGGGGAGCGCTCTTCTATTATCGAAGATGCTCCTACTGCAGTTGAACGTGGCCGCCGAAGACGTGTCATGGGAACTGTTCGAGAAACGGTTTCGAGAGAGGTACCTTTCAGAGGAATTGCATCAGCTCAATGAGTTCAACGCCTTACGACAGGGCAATTGTACAGTGCCCGAGTATGAGGCCTGTTTTATGGAGCTGCTCCTATATGCTGTGCACCTTAACACTGAGAAACTTAAGGTCAACAGGTTTGTGTTCGGCCTTAATGGTAGCCTACGTGCAAAGGTTAGGATTTTGATGCCTCAAACCTTGCATGATGTCATCCAAAATGTCCTCATAGCAGAGGAGGAGCTTATTAGTGGGGGTCAGACCAGGACTCCGGTGAGACCAGTAGGGTAGGTTTCATCTGGAGCACAGCAGCATCAGACACTAGCCAGACTTACGCTGGGATATCGTGGCTTCTAGAGGGGATTCACTTTCACTACACCTCGGCGATCGACGCCTCAGCAACAGACAACTTATCGGGGACCACAGCATCAGTAGCAGTGTCACCCGCAGTAGCAACAGTTTAGGCCTGTTCAACAGAACAGACCAGGGTTCCAGGCAGGTGGGTCGTCATCTTCTACTTTAGGTACTAGGACTACTAGGCTGAAGAAGGGATGTTGGACATGTGGGGAGACACACTACCAGCGTGACTTCCCTGTGGAGAGGACCAGAGCATCTAGATCAGTCAGACCCACAACTGTGGGAGATATGGGCAAGGCCCATCGGATTCATGTAGCGGTGAATAACCACCAACTAGAGAACCAGTTGATTGTGCTCAAGATGACAGGTACCGTCACTAACCAGACCCTTAGTATTTTGATAGATCCTAGTTCTACGAAGAGTTTCATTTCTGGTGCAGCCCTAAAAAGAATTAAGGTAAAGGAAGTCAAATAGGACGAGTTTAGATTTGTAGAGATGGCTTCAGGATTCAAACAAAAGGTTGGAGGAAAGGTTATAGGCTGTTTCCTTAACCTGGGAGAGTTTGTCACCAGGGACAACCTATACGTCACAATCTTAGGATCTTATGACATTGTGATTGGTATGGATTGGTTGGAATCGCATGAGGTGATACTCAACTGTAAGACAAAACGGTTGAGCTTGGTTGATGACGAGGGACAAAAAAGTGTGATTGTAGGCTGGAACCAGGGAGTTTCCCTGAGGTTCATCTCTCCCTTGCAGCTTGGGAAGAGCATGTGCAAGGGGTGCAATCTTTATGCGATCCTTGCACTAAATGAGAAAGGAGTAGCAGAAGGTTTAGAACCCCTTCCGGTAGTGAGAGAGTATGTGGACGTGTTTCTGGAGGAGTTACCTGGGATGCCTCCGGAAAGGGAATTGGAATTTACCATAGACCTAAAACTAGGGACTGAACCGATAGCCAGAACGCCTTATTGGATGTTGACCCTAGAGTTACAAGAGTTGAAAATGCAATTGAAGGAGTTGTTGGACTTGGGACTGATACGTCCTAGTGTGTCACCGTGGGGTGCACTTGTTATTTTCATACGAAAGAAGGATGGATCGTGGAGGCTCTGCATTGACTACCGTCAACTGAACAAGGCCATGATCATGAATCAGTATCCGTTGCTGAGAATTGATGATATGTTCGATCAAATGAAGGGCACGACGGTGTTCTCCAAGATCGATTTGTGATCAGGGTACCACCAATTAGGGATCAAGGAGGATGAAGTCCCTAATACATCCTTTAAGACGAGGTTTGGACATTACGAATTTATGGGTTTACCGTTTGGACTGACAAACGCCCCAAGGGTATTTATGAGTTTGATGAACGGGGTGCTCCGTGAGTACTTGGACAAGTTCATCCAAGTGTTCATTGACAATATTTTTATTTACTCTCGGACGATGGAGGAGCATGACGAGCACTTGCGCTTGGTACTACAGTGTCTATGAGAGCACAAATTGTATGGGAAGTTATCCAAATTCTCTTTTTATCAATCAAATATTCACTACTTAGGGCATGTCATCTTTGGCGAAGGCATCGTTGTGGTTCTAGCCAAGGTTGAGGCTATTATGGAATGGCCTACACCGACAAATGTCCCGAAAGTGCATAGCTTCATGGGTTTAGCAGGATACTATTGACGGTTCATTGAGGGGTTTTCAAAGATAGCGAATCTGATCACAGAGTTGCAAAAGAAGAACAAGAAGTTTGTATGGACCGAGAAATGCATGGAAGCATTTCAAAGGCTCAAGGAGTTGTTGACAACAACACCGATACTAAAGGTCCCTGACATAGATACAGACTTCTTGGTATGCACTGACGCATCCAAGGAAGGCTTAGGCGAAGTCTTGATGCAAGATGGATGAGTGATCACTTACATTTTGAGGAAACTGAGAAGGCATGAGGAGAACTATGCGACGCATGATTTGGAGTTGTTAGCCATCGTATATGCCTTGAAGGTTTGGAGACACTACCTTGTTGGACAAAAATTTGAATTGAAAACTGACCATTGTGGACTACAACACATCTTTACGCAAAGCGACCTGAACACACGACAATGGCGTTGGTCGGAATTGCTTAGTGAGTACGACTTTGAAATTACTTACATAAAAGGAATAGTGAACCGAGTGGCGGATGCATTGATTCAGAGACCACACATCTTTTCGGTACTGCCTCTTCAGACGAATCTACGTGAAAAGATTCTAACTTTACAGCATGACGATGACTGGTACAAAGAGGTTGAGGGCTTTATCAAACAAAACACAATGATGGTACCATGATTTGAGGGATTTTCATTTGATAGCGATGGTTTATTGAGGTTTAAAAGTTGGATTTACGTACCACCAAATGACGAATTGAGGATGTTGATCCTAAGCGAGGCTCATAGAGAAGTATACATGCCTCACTCGGGAGCCACGGAAATGAGGGCAGACCTTAAACCATTATTCTTATGGAAGGGAATGAAGGAATATGTAGGTAAAGGATGAACATAGACACCCAACAGGATTACTACAACCGCATGCTATTCCGAAATTGAAATGGGAAGTTATTTCGATGGATTTTATTGTTGGATTTCCACTGATGGAAAGGAGACATGACTCGATTTTCATAGTAGTGGACACTCTGATGAAGAGTTCTCACTTTATTCCAGTGCATACGATGTATCAGGCACCTGACATAGCTAGACTTTTCATCAGTGAGATTGTGAGGTTGCATGGCGTGCCTAAGAGGATTATATCCGATAGAGGATCGATGTTTACTGGATGATTTTGGATGAGTTTCCAAGAGGCCTTGGGAACCCAATTTAACTTTAGTACTGCGTACCACCCAGAGACTAACGGGCAGACCGAACGAATGAACAAAACCTTGGAGGACATGTTGCACATGTACGTAACAGACCAACAAAAGCGTTGGGAAGAATTCTTTCCACTAGTGGAATTCACTTACAACAACAGCTACCAGAGCACCATTAAGATGGCGCATTTCGAGTTTCTTTACGGGTGACCGTGTCAGACGCCCTTGAGTTGGGTTCGGCTTGAGGATAAGGTCCTAGTGGGACCAGAAGCGATCCAAGAAATGGAAGAGAAAATGAAAACAAGAAGACAAAGGATTAAAGAAGCGCAGGATCGACAAAAGAGTTATGTCGATGCGCACCGTGTCGACCGTAGTTACGAGGTCGGTGATAGAGTCTTCTTGCGAGTTAAACCTCACAAGAGTTTGATCAAGTTTAGGAAGGGAGATAAACTCTCTCCTAGGTTTGTGGGACCTTTCGAGATTGTGGAGAGAAAGGGGCCCATGGCCTATCGACTAGCCTTGCCTAATTCTTTGAGGTGTATGCACAATGTTTTTCATGTATCTGTTTTGAGACATTATATTAGTGATCCTACGCATGTTATTGACATGAGTTCATTGCAGGTATCGGACAAGGGAGCGCTCACAGCTGAGCTGGTCCGCATCTTAGATCATCGCATTTGACAGTTACGACATCGAACGGTAGATCAGGTCAAGGTCCAGTGGGACAATTATAGTCCTCACTCAGCGACCTCGAAGGACGCATATGATATGTGCTAGTAGTTTCCATTTTGTTTAATAGATAGACATATGATATTGTGATACACTTTATTTCGGTATATATACTGTGAAAGTTCAGGACGAAGTTCAGACCAAGAGGGGGTGTATGTAACATCCCGCTCTGGCGCACTGAGCAAACTTATTCTTTGAGGACACTTGCTCGCAAGTGATCTAGATTCTATGCTATTAAAACTTTGATTTTGATTATGAGGCATTATTGGTTGATGACATGTTGTTTTACTACATTGACATAGATAGGTGCTATTGACTCGGTTTTACTAAGTGTGCAGGCTTTTGGACCTCGAGGATGCTGAGGCATCGATGGAACCCCTTGGACTCCAGATCAAGTCAGGGATTGTGCCATTGGGGTTTGATTGTTTTACTATGATATTAGTGCATCTGATTAGATGGTGCAATATGGATATGTTCTGACATGATTGTTGATGATGCAGACTGATGATATCTTGCCGACCAGACTCACATATGGAGTAAAGGGGTCACACATGACTACCAGAGATGTTGAGGGAGAGGTGTGAACAACAGCCCTGCCATAGCCTACTAGCACTCTCGATGTGGCTCGAACTGTAGGTTAACGATTACCTAGTTCGAAAGGACCCACGATGTCGTGAGGGCAGACTGCGACAGTCGCTCATGATGATTCTAAGGGGCATGCAATAAGGTGGGGGCCTTATTCCTTAGAATCCCTTAGTCTGCCACAAGTTCACCTGGCGGAGTGTTGACTCCAGGGATTATAGATGTCAACCAAGTCAGTCAAGAGGCGAGTGGCACCCTTGGAGCACGTAGTGTGTCCTGAAGGGCACGTTGCGCAAGGGAACAAATGAGGGGAGTGGCACCCTTGGAGCACCTAGTGCATCCTGAAAGGAACATCACATTGTTGATGTTAGAGGGATGAACCTAAATGGCCCTAAGATGAATAACATGTTAAGTAATTTTTAAAACAATTTCCCTAATTAAATGTCATCCAGTACGAAATTTAAGGCCTAAGTCTAAATTATGCTAGTGGTAAAATTTTGTCTTCAAAAATAATAATAATAATAAAATAATAATAAAAATAAAAATAAAATAACTTAAATAATAATTAGGATCTTCTTTAATCTCATAACATGAAGGGAGTAAGAAATTTAACTTATTCAAAATGAATAAATAAATAAATCTGTTGGAATAAAATTTAAAAGAAAAAGGGAAATTAATGATTTTATTACTTTGATAATTTTAAAATATTAATTAATTGAGAAAAGGGAAAAAGGGTTAATTTTCACACCTGCCTTTCTAAGTTCTAAGTAAAAAGGGGAAAGAGGGAAAATAAAAAAAAAATAGGAAACTAGGGAAAAGAGGTAACATAAAAAGGGAAAAAGGGGAACTTAAGGGAAAAAGCGGAAAGTCAATTTAGTAAAGAATCAACCATTTAAGAGCCTTCTAATTTTAAATTGAATTAGAAACTTCATGATAGGGAAAGCCTTTAAAACCTGTAAGAGAATTTGGGGACACCTAGGAGTGATTCTAGGAGTAACTCTAGGTGGGTGAGGAAAATGAGATATTTAATTAATTAAAGAAAATAATTAATGGAGGAATGTAGGGGATGGGTGACACTTGTAGGGAGAAGAATTTTTAGGAATTTATTTTTAAAACTTTAAT
>JASDQU010337081.1:0-12587 GCA_032191745.1 Picea mariana | reverse complement strand
TCTGTGTTTGAATATAAGAGGATCTTGTGTTTGGACGTTTTCTTCTCTAGTCTGTTATGAACCTGATGTTTATGACAGACCCTCGCACTCTTCTCATACAAGTCTTCCCCCGCTCACCCTTGTTACAACTCACTGTTTGAAGTTTATCTAAGACCTCACTTGCTCATACATGCATGGCCTAGTTTCAGAGTTGAGATGAGATTGTTCTGAGTTTACCTCCATCTGATCATCCCTTTATAAACAAATCATGGCATTAAACTGATGGGCGTCGGGCTTTGCTCCTGCCGCAATCCAAGAGTGACTTCTGACGCTAACATTTTTGGCGCCATTGCTGGGGACGAAGTTGAATATTTTCCCTCGGATTGAACGACAACTATTAACTGATTCCGAAGGTGCATCAGATATCAAAATTATCAACATTGTTGTTGTGCACCTAGTGACTCCATTTTGACGACTCCGCTGGGGAGAACCTACTCTATTAATTGTGGCTTTTAGAGGTAGGCATACATGATCTCATCCACAGTTACCTCTATCTACACCTGAAACAGATCCAGAAGCGGTGCTCAGGAAAGAAAAGGCCCCTGAAGAAGAATCTTCCATCACCAAACCAGGTAATCTGCCATCTCCTTTCGTAAGAACTCCATTTTTTTCTCCTCAGATTCTTAACCATCCTCCTTACGAAGTGTCCCATTTCCTGAATTTCAGGAGTGTTCCTATTGAGTTTTCCTCTCCTGGTCTGGGACCGAAGGGACAAAACCTTGTGACTCCCTTTCCCCCTGAAACTGTACCTTGGCGTAGACTCGGAACCACAGAAGATTTACCCAATCCTATCTTTACTACTCCTGTGCAGAAAGAAGCTCCCACTGACTTGAGCTCGTTAGCCTTGTCCTTAAATCCCCTCTTGTTTCCCACTCCACTTCGGGACTCATTCCCAGTAACCCTTTCACGAACTCCTTCTCCTCCCAGTTCTCCTCCACCTAATATTCCTATGGCTGGTGCTAATCCCTCTCTGAATAGAATGGATGCCATAGTTGCTGCTAGATATGCACCTTTAGTCCTACCCCATCATATGAATCCCCTTCCTACTGGGGATTACTTGAAATACATGCCCAAGTTTACTGGGGAAGGAGACATAACTGCTGAAGAGCACTTGGCTTCTTTCTACAGTTATGCAGATAACCTCAACATTGAAAATGAATATGTCTGGATGAGAGTCTTCATCCAGAGCCTGGATGGTGAGGTGAGGAAGTGGTTTAGAGGATTGGCTCCAGAATCTATTGCTGGGATTGAAGCGCTAGATAGTGTTTTCCTGAGGTAGTGGGGAGACAGGAAGGATTTCATGTATTACATGACAGAGTTCGGGTCTCTGAATAAAATGGAAGAAGAGTCTGTCTCTAACTTCTCCAAAAGATTTAATAAGATGTATAATAAAATCCCTTCCAAAATAAAGCCTTTAGAAGCCTCGGCCAAAATTTCTTATGCTAGTGCGTTTGGCCCCGATTTCTGCCTGTTGTTGAGAGAAAGAAGAGCCACCTCCTTGGCTCAAATGCAAGATGCATCCATAGAAGTGGAATCTAATGTGTTAGCAGCTGATAGACTGAGGAGCAAGGCCGATGTAGACAGGAGAAAAGGAAGGTCGAAAGCCTCGACTTCTAACCCATCGGTGCCCCACCCTCAAGTGGATGAATTGACCAGGATGGTGAAATCTCTATGTATAGAGATGGAGAGAATGAGGGTGGAAGGGAGGCAAGCATATAAGGGCCCTCTGAATGCCGAAAATAAGGGAGGTTTCAGGAGGCCAAATAATTTTACTCCCATGAATGTGCAAAGAGAGAAGGGAAGAGACAGAGAAGACCAAAAGATTCAGGCCCCTTTTCAAAACAATTTTATGGCCGATGGGGAAGAAGGGGAAACAAATGAGCTGGATCCTGAAATTCATTTCTTTGGGGACACTCCTCCTTTTCCTCATCTCACCCAATAAGCATATGAGGAGTCTCTCATGGATAGTAAGCTAAAGGAATTGAGCAAGGAAAACAAACTAGCAACCGCCAAGGCAGGTATGACCTGAGGTCGTAGAAGAAGGCAGTAGCATCTGATGCCCTTGAGCAACTCACTAGAACAGAGAAGTCTAATAATGAATCAATAGAGAATCATAGAGGTAAGAAGACCCAACCCCTCTCTCCTGTTATCCAGAGTCGTGTTATCGAAATAAGAGAAATCCCAAAACTCCCATCTTCTTTTAATTTCGAGCATGAAATTCAAAAAATCAGAATCCCTGTGCCCCTGACGGAGCTAATCAAACCTGAAGAATTCAAGAAACACTTCTCTGAGATTTTACAATCTAAAGTCTCAAGCCTTCCCACAGACTTCATCAGTTTGCAATATGAAAAGCTTGCAGTCATCCTAGGTCCTATGGTAGAAGACAAGAATGAATCATCCCCTCCCTTCTACACTTCCTTGAACATACATGACAAGGTACTGCACAATTGCTTGATGGATTTGGGGGCTTCTCACAACCTCATGCCTAAAACTGTCATGGAAGAGTTAGGACTAGAAGTCACCTGAGCCTATCNTCAATGTCTAGGAGTTATCAAAGACCTGGTCGTGACCTTGTTTCAACTGCCCATGAAAAGTGTGGTCATGGACATTGTAGTGGCCGATGTCCCCCCCCAGTTCAGTATGTTATTATCAAGATCTTGGATAAAGAGGCTGGGGGAACCTTGCAGATGGACCTCACATATGATACTATCCTAGTGTTTGGAGGAGAGCAAAGAAGGCTATACAGAGAATCCCAACTGGCATATATAATCAGTGATGAGGCCAACCCTAACAACCATCCCATCTTTGCCTTGGACACTGATTTAGGCTCCAATTTACTACAACTCACCCATGCCCCCAAGCCTCCTCTCAAACTTAGAAAGAAGCCCACTTCTCCTCGTGAACTTCCTCCTTCCGTCACCCCCGTTTGGAAAATGTTTTTTGATGGAGCCTGTTCCCGAGAAGGCGCTGGTGCTGGGGTGTTTTTTGTGTCGCCTACCCAGGAAACCGTATCTCTGTCATAAAAATTAGGATTTGAAACCACAAACAATGTGGTAGAGTATGAAGCCCTTGTTCTAGGATTAAGAGCTGCAAGGGAAATGGGAATTCAGGAGATAACAATGTTCGGAGATGCAGAGTTGGTGGTCCAATAGGTTAGAAGCGCTTATCAAGCTAAGCACCCTCGACTCAGAAAGTACAGAAATGAAACGTGGGACCTAATTGACAATTTCTTCTGAGCTTTCAATATCTCTTTTATTCCAAGAGAAGATAACGCTGTGGCCGATTCTTTAGTTGTCTCAGCTAGCTTTCTCAAGATTTCTCTGCCATCCATGGTCAACTCTGATGTTGGAATAAGATATAGGCCCTCTGTACCGGATAATGTCAAGCATTGGAAGGTATTCGAAGATGATCAGAAAATTGAAATATTTCTTCCTTTCGTCGATGAATTTTCTTCACTGCACATTGATCAGGATCCTGACACAGAAGGTGACCCTCACCCTGAGGTGTTTTTAAATAAAATTGCTAACCACCAGATTATTCAGCTACCTAGCAATCACATCTTGAGGGGACTAGTCCTGTTGGAAAGGTTGTTCGATGGGAACGATGTGGCAGTAAAGGGTAGAGTTTTGGATGAAAGTGCTGACACAACTGAATGCAATATTAGTTCACAGGAGGAGCCTAGATTCGTCAATTTGTCAAGCATTTTGACCATAGAACAGAGGGACGAATATACGCAGTTGCTAAGAGAGTTCACCGATGTGTTTTCATGGACATACGAAGACCTCAAGACATATGACACATCAGTCATTGAACACAAGATCCCACTGAAGGAAGAGGCTAAGCCATTTAGGCAGAATCTAAGATAGATAAATCCCTTGTTGCTGTCTGTCATGGAGAAAGAAGTGAAGAAGTTGTTAGAGGCCCAGATCATCGTCCCCTTAAGATATTCCGAATGGGTGGCCATATTGGTCCCAGTAAGAAAGAAAAGTGGAGAAATAAGGCTTTGTGTCGACTTCAGGAACCTGAACAGGAGCTCAAAGAAAGATAATTATCCCCTGCCCAACATGGAACACATATTGCAGAAGGTAACTGGTGCATCTAGAATATCCATGATCGATGGGTTTTCTGGTTATAATCAGATATCGATCATGCCTAAGGACAGGGAGAAAACAACCTTCACCACTCCTTGGGGCACATTCATGTACGCCAAGATGCCATTTGGACTAATGAATTAAGGAGTGACATTTCAGCGAGCCATGGATATAACCTTCATCGGGGAAAAGGACCAGTTCGTGGTGATCTATCTCGATGACGTCACGGTCTTTTCCAGTTTAGACAAGGAACATCGCTGCCACTTGAGGAAAGTTTTCATGAAATGTCGGAGGTTCGATCTGTCCCTAAACCCCAAGAAATATTTGTTCTCTATGCAAGAAGGGAAGTTGTTGGGCCATATAGTATTCGCAGAGGGAGTGAGAATTGATCCCAGCAGGGTGGAGGCGATTCAAACCTTATCACTTCCCAGGTCTAAAAAAGAGGTTTAGGCCTTTTTGGGAAAAATTAATTTTCTAAGGAGGTTTGTCTCAAATTTTTCCGAGCTAGTGAAACACATCATGGCCATGCTCAGGAAGGGAAACGAAGTGAAATGGACCACTGATCCTAGGGCATATTTTGAACAAATAAAAAGGGCATTGACTGAGACACCTGTGTTGATCAGTCCTAACTATTCCAAAGAATTCCTAATTTTCTCTTTTGCTTCTTTTGATACAGTAGCAACGGTCTTGTTACAGAAAAATGAGAAGGGGCATGAGAAACCCATCGCTTTCTTCAGTAAGGTGTTAAGAGATGCGGAGACCAGGTATGAGATCATGGAGAAGCAGGCCTATGCGTTAGTGAAATCCCTCAAATCTTTCAGGATATACTTCTTGCATTCGAGGGTAACAACATACGTTCCTTCAACTTTCGTAAAGGACATTCTCGTACAACCAGACATAGACAGGTGAAGAGGCAAATGGATAGAAAAAATTCTGGAATTTGACTTGGAAATAAAGCCCACCAAGTTGATTAAGGGGCAAGGTCTAGCCAAGCTATTGGCTGAATCCAATTATGAAGCCTTGGGAGTCAATTTCCTCAACACTTGCTCAGGAACTCAGCAAGCTGAGCTGCCCAGCCAATGCTCTCAAGATAGCTTACCGCTGGCGGATTGTGCCTGGTATCGTGACATTCTATACTTTCTACAGGAATTGAAGCCTCCAGACGGAATGGGTAAAAGAAGGGAAAGAGCTTTAAAGCTCAATGCGGTTAGGTATTGTCTCATCGAGCAAGTTTTGTACTGGAGAGATCCTTTGGGGATGCTGCTGAGATGTTTGAACCCACCAGAAGCCCAGAAAGTTATGTTTGATTTCCATGAAGGCCTTTGTGGGGGACATCATTTATGGAAGACCACAGCTCATAAGATCCTCAGGGCTGGATATTACTGGCCTACTTTATTCGCTGATGTCTGTAGAGGAATTAGAGCTTGCATCAAATGTCAAAAGTTCTCAGGAAAGCAACAGCTCAAATCGCTACCATTAAAGCCTATAGTATCTCCAACACCTTTTCAGCAGTGGGGGCTAGACTTCATTGGAGAAATTCATCCTCCCTCAAGCGGTCAACACAGATGGATCCTAATAGCAACAGATTATTTCACCAAGTGGGTAGAAGCTGTCCCCACCAGAAGTGCATCTCACAAAGTAATTATCATCTTCCTGGAGGATATCATAGCCAAATTTGGCTGTCCTAGCAAGATTGTCACCGATAATGCTACTTCTTTCAAGTCTGAGCCTCTAATTAAGTTCTGTGAGCAGTTCCAGATCTCACTAATTCACTCCACCCCCTACTATCCCTAGGGAAATGGTTTAGCAGAGTCCTCCAAAAAAAGCCTAATAAAGATCATCAAAAGGCTGTTGGAAGACAACAAAAGGGCCTAGGATTCAAAGTTGAAGTTTTCTCTATGGGCTGATCATGTGACAATAAAGAAATCTCTGGGCACTTCACCTTTTTAGCTAGTTTACGGAGCATAGGCGGTTTTTCCTACTCAGCTCGCCTTACCTGTGGCGAAATTCTTTCAAGACTATGAGGGAGAAATAGATCATATGATCATGAGGATTCATCAGATAGTAGAAGTGAAACAAACCAGAGAGAAAGTGAGGACCGCAGCTCATAGGCACCAGGAAAAGATCAAGCAGGCTTTTGACAAGAAAGTCAAGAAGAAAGAGTTTGAGATCGGGGATTTGGTACTCAAGTGGGACGCCCCTAGGTAGGATAAAGGAAAACACAACAGATTTGATGCCCTCTGGATTGGCCCCTTCAAGATCTCTAAAATTTTCTCCAACAACACGTATGGGTTGCAAGATCTGGAAGGTGAAGAGGTTTTCAACAGCCCAGTGAACGGGCATTTTCTGAAGAAATGTTTTATTTGAGCCTCAGACGGCTCCCTTGTTTGTAAATATTGTCCTTTAGTTCTTTGTTCAGTTTCTTTTTGCGTGTTTTTGACCTAATAAGTGACTTCGTAGCCCAATAGCAAGACACTGAAGCTGCGGAAGGAGTTCTTAGAGCATCGCAGGGACGAATCTATCCCCCATGGAGCCTAATGTTAGCAATTATTTTTGTCATTTGGCGTAGAAACACCCAGGGTTGTAGATTGCACACGAAATGCCCAAGTGTAGCAGCAGAAGGACCAAATTTTTAGTTACGAGTCAAGCGAGCAGGCAAGGTTTGATGTCTACAGCCGAGATCCATCCACAAAGTAGATCAACGGTTATCGGGATCTCGGAGTTGCCAAGTTACCCGACATATAGCGCCAAAGAAGACTCCTTATATTTCAAAGCTAAATCTGGGCCGTCCGATCCAGCGACGCATGGCGCAGGTTCTAGTCACACTGGTATATCGACATTCGAGAGTTCAAGGGGTAAAATTTCCTGTCTCTTCACCTTTCGAAACCCTGAAACCCGAAATGCCGATAGCGCCCAGGACTAGGCCCACGGTTTTGGCATCTGGTTGTAAAGGAACGGGTCTGGAGAAAGGGTGCTTATGTTTAATGAAAAAAAAGTCTTTGCCATTCTTCCTAAGGATGTGTGTCGCAAGATCCAACCGCATCGACGTTTCGACGATCAAGAGTTCATGGGGCGAGAGTTTCATGTTTTCAACATCACATAAACCCGAACCCCGATAGCACCGAAAACATAGAAGTTGGGGCCCACGACATCACGAAGCATTTTTAGCCGTCCATTCAAAGGGGACGCCTGGTGACAAGCTGAGCCATCTCAGCATTTCGCCCGTCGCGACTCCAAGGTGCAAAAGGAAACTCTGTTATGTTCTGATGCATGAGATGCCAGGAGAGTCCCAGACCCGGGCCCACATTGGTGTCAGGTGATTTCAAGACTGTCAGATCTCAAAGGGACACGTGGTGCCAGATTGAGCTGTCTCAGCATATCGCTCATCACGATTTCAATCAAGAAAGGTTAGCCCTTTCATATCCACGAACGCCGAAAGCATTTGGTCGCAGCCCATGGTCACTTGGGGAGAGGAAGGAGCTGCATAGAGAAGGTCAAAGGTGCCAAGTTCAGTTGCAGAGAGGATCATCACGACATCCAGGCACCGTCGGACCCGATCTTAATACTGTTACTAATATTGAAGTAAATGAAGGCAAGAGCGGGTAGTTGAAACCTCCCTTCATTCATTAAATGAGGGGAATGGAGAGTCTGGTGAGCCGCCTGCTCACAGAGGTGCTGTGTATCGATTTCCTCAAAGAAGCCATGCCGGAGTCCTCAACTCGATAGAGAAGTCTGCACACGCTAGCTGAGCACTTAATGGTTCAGCTACCCTCCTTACAGGGGCCATGCTCAGTAAAGGTGGAACTTAAAGAAAGATGTTGGTACGAGTTTGACTGAAAGGACACCAAGCTTTGAATGACTAGACACGCCTCTGTGAGGTGAATTTTCCTGGGTATATAGACTCAATTTTTGTATTTTTGAAAGGATCGGTGGTAGAGTAAAGCTCTCGACTGTAAAGTTTCAACATCCACTCTGGTTTCCTGGTTGTGCATATGTATCTGAGATTTCTGGTTTTATGAAAAACAGTTTATTTACTCCGTCTATGTTTTCGTCTCATACCAGAGAGTTCATGATTGAATGATTCACATGAATTGTTACAGTTATGTTATGATAAAGGATTTGTCGTTGCATTATTGTATTCCCTGGTCTTCTGTGTTTGAATATAAGAGGATATTGTGTTTGGACGTTTTCTTCTCTAGTCTGTTGTGAACCTGATGTTTATGACAGACCCTCGCACTCTTCTCATACAAGTCTTCCCCCACTCACCCTTATTACAACTCACTGTTTGAAGTTTATCTAAGACCTCACTTGCTCATGCATGCCTGGCCTAGTTTCAGGGTTGAGACGAGATTGTTCTGAGTTTACCTCCATCTGATCATCCCTTTATAAACAAATCATGACATTAAACTAATGGGCGTTGGGCTCTTCTCCTACCACAATCCAGGAGTGACCTTTGACACTAACAAGGGGAACATGAAGATCCGATATGCACATTTTTGATAATTCCATGTTTGATGGATATGTCGAGGGGAATAGTGGGTGAGATATTGTTTAAGTTCCCTTCAGAAAACACATTGTGTGTGGACTCGGGAACGGTTGAAATGACAACAACGGTCGATGGGGTTGAGATCCATTGGTAGCTCTCAATGGTGTGTTGTTCCAGGAAGAGGATGGAACAGTGATGTCCATCATTCCAAGGGGTGTCTTCCATGACAGACATAATCATCTCGTTCATGGGAAAAATGACACGGAAAGGATCTGGAGATAAATCACCAATATAGGGGGTAGAAGGGGTTGCCGATTGAATGGCCTGATAGGTGGATTCAACCGGACTCAAAGGCATTTTGTCATCGTAATAAAGATGATTTTTTGGGGTCGGGTACCATCCATGGGTCATGAGATGCAGGGGTTTCGTGAATCGAGGTGGAGATCATGTTGATTGAAGTGACAGACGAGTGTGGAACATCGGGTGGTGGAATGGGGAAGGTACCCATTAACGAAGAGTCTTTGAGAAGACCTACATCAACGTTCTCGTAACCCGGTGGGGTTTTGGTGATGAACATTATGTTGCTAGTATGCGTATTCGAGTTAAAGAATGCTAATTGGTTGACGGTGATTACCTTTCCTTGATGTGGGAAACGTACAACACAAAAAAGAGTCGACACAAATATGCACATGGAATCGATCCAGCTACGTCCAAGTAGAAGATTGTAATCGAGAGGAGCGTCGAAGACTTCTATTTTGAGTTGGATCGTTTTGCCTTCTAGTGTGATTGGCAATGAAGGAGGGACACCATAAGGCTTAAAACTGGAGCCATTGAAGGCTTTGAGTGTGTTATGGGATTCAATCAAAGAGGGAGAGCTGATGGCTTTCTAGCAGGTAATAGACACGACACACGTCGAGGCACCCTCGTTGATAACGGTTCTACAAATGTTTTTGTCAGACACAATCACTTCGATTTGGAATGCGAGTTGAGGGGGTAACCTTGGAATGTGATGTTCCAAGTCAAAAATTATTAAATTCATGTATGTCGGGTCAATTCCATCGATATCTTTCAACAACGCCTTTCGTTGTGTGGGAAAACTTTGAAGGAATTTGAGGGTTGACATCGCGGAAGGTGCTTGGGCCAGATCTTCAACAATGCTATAGTTCTGGGCAGCACGAGCTTCAGGATTGAAAGCCAATTTCTTAACAATGCCCTTTGGAGGAGGGCGAAGAACTGTGTCGAGGCTCTGTCATTCTAGATGAAGAGGACCATTGGTAGGTGGAGTCGTGGGAGAGGGTTGGACCAATGAAGGAGGTATAACATCAACCTTCTCTTTAGAGGGGGAATAATCTTTGGCTCGAGTGGTAAGTGTGACGTCACTTTGCTTTGAATCACCAGTACACATTAGGACGTAAGATGTAGTGGAGGGTGATGGTTGGTCGTGAATGACCAATTGGGCCTGTTGTTGAGAAGGGAAGGGTTGTGACAAAACTACTGGAGAAGGTGGTTTTGGGGCTCCTTGAAGGAACTTAGTGACCTCAGCTCGTCGTGGACAATCCTTCATGTAGTGATCATCACCACAGATAAGACAAGGGTATTGAGGTTTGTGCTTATCGCTATCATCAATAGGTTGAGTTTTGGTTCTCTCTGCTTGCGAAGTATTTTTGTCCTCCTTATTCTTACCCTTTCCCTTTCTGGATTTGTTTTTACCGGCTGGGGTAGATTGAATTGCATTTACCTCAGAAGTCTTGTTGGTGGGAGGGGTAGGAGATAGAGAATTTTGAACATTAGAAGAATTAGGTTTGGGGCTATGGCTAGTAGTTTGGTTGGATTGTGGTTGGGAATGGAAAGTGCCAATCACACTGTTAGCTGCATGAGAAGCAACGAGAGTAGTCGAAGTGGTAGAAGTCGAAGGACAAGGTGCATCAGGGAGTAAGTCATAAAGAGTACCCGTTTGTGAGTAAATGAGCTCAAGGTATTGAGCATGACTTATGATCTGTTCTTCTATGACAAGTCCACCCATGGCGATGTCATGACCGATGTCACTCACAAATGATTTTGTGAACCACTCTGCCAGCAACTGATCGGGAAGTTAAAGTTTGATGAGACGTCGTCTCTGTCGCCACTCATGAATGTGATCGGATATATGAGTGGCTTTGTTTTTTTTGAAAGAACTCAAAATATCAGTCCCCATTTCATAGCGGATCAGTAACTGCTAGTGGGTGAGGAAGGCCATAGCAAGGGTGTTGAAGTCAACGAAGAAATCTTGTGGTAATTCTATATACCACATCGCGGCAGAACCCGTGAGAGTTCGTTGAAAAAGGCGTAAACGAATAGAGTCATCCATCAAGGAGTTGGATGAGCACCAGAGGTGAAATGTCATGACGTGATTTTTGGGTTCCTCTCCCGCTTTTCCATCGAATTTAGGGATATCAGGCGGTAGCTTGGCTGGTATAATGGGCCATTGGGGAGAGTGACAGATCAGATCATTTAAAATCCTCGACAGGTCCGGAAGGTCCAAAGTGGCTAAGAAGGGTAACTGTCTATTCACATGTGGGTACTGGTGGCTTTGGGGTGGGAGTCTCGTTGAAAAACTAGTGGGACCATAAGCAGTCTGCATATAATGCGAAGACCCAGGTAGATTCGGTGGTTTTTGTGGAGGAAAGTAACTCATGGGATTGTATCCTTGAACTGGGATGTGAGTTTGAGCATTCAAACCCCAAATAGGATTGGACATACCTGGATATGGTTGGCCTATACTAGGGGGTATAATGGAGATAACTTGAGGTTGTTTCCCCCCAGTTGATTGAGGATTATGTTATATTAGATGATTCCAATACTAGGCCAAGGATGGAGGTATATTTTTTCCATAGGGTGGGGTCGGTGGGGGTTGTGATCCCATCAAAGGTTGTGTTCCTATTGGGATTTGTGTTCCAATAGGAGTTTTCCCTACAAGGGGGGGGGNTGCCAATGGGGGCTTGACTAGCTGCTGTAATCCCAGTGTGAATACTCATAGTATCTGTGTAATGGACCATTTGTAAAGGGAGGGTCAAGATGTGGTTAGCTCGCGGAGTGTCTGTTCCAGGAAAATAATATGCAGTAGTAAAAGGTACTGCATCTAGGTAAGAGGTTTTGAGGAATGCAGGTGAGACGGTGATATCAACACCTGCTCCTAAAGCAAAGAGATCTTGTCTAAAAATGCCAGTAGCCCAAAAAGGATCTTATCCCTCAGGTCCTGGAAAAGGTCCAGTTGGTGATCCAGAAGACAAAACAACTAAATCTCTGGAATAATTCACTCGCATAATACTTCTCTCAGAATCGGGGTGAAGTTGAAAGTCCTCTCGAGAATTGATAATTCAGAACCATTCTAAAGAGTCAGTTCTTTCCACTCGTGGAGTGGTGACGTCTTGGACTTCACTCTATTGAGGAGATCCCTCTGGTGAGATGGTAGGCAAGGGTTGAGAACCGTCTATATTTTCTGGGGGTAAGCCCTGCATTCTACGTGAATGATGTGGAGGGTCTATGGTGAATGAGTTAAAAACTTACAAAAAATTCTACTATCAATTTGGGTAAGCAAACAACATGCGCTAGTAAACAAAATCTAGGAAACAATACTGAGCAAATAAGACCTTCTAATTCCGAAGTCACTAGTTGGTGATGAAATCCAACGTCACAACGATGAGACGAGAAGGGGCGTGGCTAGGGTGGAAAATTTACGTTGACAACCTGCTTAACGGACTTACACCCTGGTGCAAGCTTCCACACATAATCGTGGGTATACCCTCCAAGAAGCCTGAGTGAGTTTGGCCAACGTCGATTCCAGGTACGATGAAGACTTGCCCCTTCATAGTCACCTTGTGTAATACCTGTTATCCCCGATATCCAGGGATAACTAGGAGATCATGTCTCGAGGCCCACATGGTCCTAGACATGGAGTACCGAGAGCAGGAATGACCTAAGCATGGTCCTGG